>SJVG01000142.1:0-57774 GCA_034774675.1 Scedosporium minutisporum
GGTTAAGGGTATTTATAGGCTACTAAAGAGCTATCTAAAGACATCTATACTAGATCTCTTCGAGGCTTAGAGGGCTATAAAGTATATACTACTTAATTAACTAGCTAAGCTACAATCTAACTAAGCTAAGTAGTAAATATGGATACTAATTAAGCTCTCTAGGTTACTATATAGTACTATATGTGGCTGGATATCTTATAAGGCTTTACGGAAGGTCGAGAAATAGTGGAAGTGACTCTTAGAAGGTGACCTGCCTAGCTGTACTAGCTCTTTTACTTGATCTCAGGGGCTCCCTTATACTTATATTCTCAAGGCTCTTTAAGAATAGGATCAAGCCCTTCACCTAGAGCATTTCTATACATATTAGCACCTGAGCTATAGTAGTCCTCATCAGTTGCTCCTAGAGCCTCGTCATCGATCCGATCAGATATCTACTAGCTCAACCAGACCACAATCAAGTACCTAGAGAGAGCCAAGTGTATTTAAGGTAGTTGAGGCAATAACTTAACTAAGGGCACAACTGAGATATAGTAGATACTATACATTAGGTTATAGAATGACCTCGAAGGTATACCCTCTATAGTATAAAGAGCTCTTGCAATCATTAGCATCAGCAGCACTAACAGTAATAGCGGCACTTACAGAGGCATAAGAAGTAATAGCAGCACCTACAGAAACAGCAGCACCACTAGCCACAGATGTGCTAATGACAATAGAGGCACTGACAGTAATAGAGGCACCAACAGCAATAGAGGCACCAACAGCAATAGCAGCTCCAGTACTAAGCTACGATAACCTATAAGCTATCTATTAGAGATATATTATAGTAAGAAAAGCTTAGTATAAGGTGCAGCCTTATAGCTACCTTAAGACTAACTAGTAGTATTAGAAGGTATTAGGTCTACCTTAATAATATAATAAAAGAAGCTACGAGTAGTATCTTAACTATAAGTAGATAGGCAAGTACTATACTACTCCTATAGGCTCGAGAGACTAGACTAAGGAAGAAATGATAGCCTACCTAGACTAGAGTAAATCCGAAGATGATCGTATTGAGGCTCAAATAGCTTAAGAGATGGATGATAACCTATTCGATAGCAGGAGAAGAGGTGTAGATGAGATCTGAAGGAGGATAGAGAGGGACATTAAGGAACAGTAGGCTTTATACTCAGCTGAGCAGCAGGAGGAGTTGTGTATCATAGTTCAATCGTAATATAGAGCAGTAATAAGTTGATTAATGGCCCTGTATCCCTTATAATCTATACTATAGTCTATATCATCGTCTACGCTCGCTTGCGATAACTAGAAGCGGAAGCTTGCCTAAATGGGTTCTATGACCTAGGTCGCAGCCCAAAGAGGAAGGCTTACATAATCCGCACGGGTCCCGTGAAATTTTATACGCACGGGTACCCGTGCGCCTATTGGGCCCCTTAGATTGGGTATCAAGTATCACTTCATCCCGAGAAAACCTCAACCCACCTCCATCATGCACCTTCAAGCCACGCCCATTCAAGACTCCGAGTCTCATAAAATCTGAGGAACTAATGGAACTCTTGCTGCATCGCCCGTCTTACTTTTTTCGGAGTAATTAGGTGCGGAAGAAGAGGTTCCCCTTCAGGATCCGGTCTCTTTTCAAAGATGAAGTTGATCACATCCAGAGTCTGCGTCGTCATCTGAGTGGAGACCTGTTACGCCACAACCGCCGAGCTGGGGAGAAGCTGAGTAGATATCGGGGCCAGAACTTCAATGCACTGCAATGCGAGCCCTCCATTGCCTTTATGGGGAACACCAGTTCGGCTGCTGGCCGCAGCCTTACTCTGATGCGATGTATACCTAATTGTCTTTGCAGTGTATTCATGTATCAACTCAAAAACAAGACAAGCCCTTGGTAGCATCTTCCTAGTGACATTGAATCAGAAGTTCTCTTCTGTGATGCTGGATGAAAATGGCTAAGAAAGAGAAAGAGCGGGAAAACGCTGTCAATTGAACAGCGTTCAACGGGATATTGTGGCTGAATTGAGATCCAAGTATCTAGGACGGACCTATTGAAACTGTGGCTTGACCCTCAATCAATGGCTTGTGCAACCAACGACGTCAGAACCCGACATCATCCAATTTTCTTCAAACTTGTTCAAGCTCCAAACAGACAAACGCCAAAAAGAAAAAGCCTAAGCAATGGCAACATTATAAAACCGACGCCCTCTAATACCTCTGAAAAAATAAATAAATAGCACGATTCCCGAGGTGCACATTTCTCCCAATGTCCGCAAAACCAGTCTCTTCCGTGCTCCAAGCATGGTATAAATGGAAATCTCTCCGCCTCCCCTGGCGGCGCAGAGTCCTCGTCGGTACACTTCCCCAAACTCTCCCCACGAACCCCCACGAACAAGAAAAAAATCAAAGCTCTCAAGCTAACCAAAAACCCTTTCCAGGCTTCGATCTCAAAGGCACCACATACTGGGAATTCCGCATCCCCGGCACATCCCCCTCCTCCCGCTGGCGCCGCATAGCCCACTACCCCCGCTCAACGCACTACTCCGAAGTAAAAGTCCCTCCCGAATGGCACCAATGGCTTCGCTACATGCGCCCCGACCCGCCTAGCATCGGAGAACAGAGGGCCGAGGTCGCGCGGCAGGAGCGCATCAAGATCCTGGCGGCGCAGGCCGATGCGCGGTGGGAGGCTAAGCCTAGGGTTATGGAAGATAGGCAGAGCGGGGTGACGTTGCCGATCGGGCCGGCGGTGCCGAGTATTGAGGGCAAGGGGTCTGGAGAGGCGGTGACGACGCAAAAGGTGGAGAGGGAGGTGAGAAAGGAGGCGGAGGAAAGCGTTGAGAGTAAGGCGGATCCTTGGGCGAGGGCGAGAGCGAGAGGGCCTAGTGAAGGTTGGCAGCCGGAGGCTTGGACGCCGCCAACTGCAAAGAGGTGATGTGTGAAGGTACAGAGAAGAAGGAGGGGAAAGCAATATTTTGGGAGGTAATGAATGTAAGATCAAGGGTAAAAATAAAGTTGTATTAATATGGGTATATATTTGTTCATGCGTTCAGCTCTTCCATGATGAATCCCAACCCATTTGTTTGCACCAGTTCCCAGTGTAGTATCCCCCAATTCCCGAAGAAAACCGTCCGTTTTGAAACGCCGCTAATCAATGCATCATTCTTCATACTCGGACCCGATCCAAAGACCGCATCACAAACGAAGACCGTCAAGACTTCTCCCTCTAAAGAGCCCCAAGAATCTTCCTCATCATCTCACTCGAACCATCCAACACCTTCTTCGCCAGCACATCATACTCATTCACCGGCCCGACACGCCCCTGACGCCTCACTTTCGTCTTCTTCTCCCGCGCCGCAATGCCGGTCTGCACCGCCTCCCGAAGCGAAGCCGTCGGCGCCAAGTCGTCATTATCGAACATGATCAACATGACCGTCTCCAGGAGGCAGGCCAGCTTCGCGTTATCTTCCGCGGACGAAGTCTCGGCGGCGTGGGGCAAGAAACACCTCTCTAGAATCGCCTGCGTGATCCGTCCCTCCCGATCGGCTTCCTTATCGACCTTTGCGGGGTTCAGGTACTTTGGCGGGAGGGTGAGGTAGAGTAACTCGCTAAGTAGCAGGGTCATGAAATCCTTGTCTAGAGGATTGATTGACGAAGGTGTTATCATGGCCGTGAACAGGGGTAGGGGTAGCTCCTTCATGCCGTTGGCAAACTCTCCGAGGAGATCGTCGAGGCTGACGAATAGCTTTGGCACACAGTAGGCCACTTGCGCGAGTAGCGATATTATTCGCAGGCGCAGGGGGACGAGGTCGTGAAGGGCCTCGGCATTCTCCTCGTAATGGTCAAATTTGGTCAGCGGCTTCTCGTTCTGGACACGGCGTCCGGGCTTTCTCGGCGTCGAGGCCAAGGACATCAGATCATCTTCTGGTCCACTCTCTTCTAGCTCGTCATCAGTATCGCCGTAATCAGCATACTTGAAGTTCTCCAAGTCTAGAGCGGGTTCTCGTTTCCGTTTATTCTGCCCGCGAGGCAGATCCTTCGTTTCTAAGGGGAACACTTCAGTAAATAGGGATAAAGACGTCTGGTGGCCATCGGCAAAAAGCGCCTTGACAACCCACTTGACGCCGTTTGTCCGGCCCCCTCGCCGCGTAGCATACACGGCGATGAGCGACTGCTTCGTCATGGAATAATCACATTCACCAGCGCGGCCCCTCAACTCGTGCGCTGTCTCGTCCGCCTTCACTCGCTCGCGCAGGTCGGCCTCGAGCACGCGAAGCATAAAGTCCAGCCAGATGCCCCAATACCTCCACCGCGAAGGGTGGATAACGCTACAGTTAAAGGCCCATCCCACAACGGACCAGAAATCGTGGCCGCAGTTCCAGATGGACTCTTCGTTGCCGAGCTTGGAAACAATCCTGGCATTTTCCTCGTCCTCGCCGACATCGCTAAAGTCGTGGAGGTGGGAGTCGTCGTCGTCGGAGCCCAGGCCCCGAGATGTCCGCGGGCGCGGTGTGTAATTGGGGTTGAAGTTGAAGGCGGCCACAAAGTTGGCGTTCACGGGCCCGACCATTTTCATTAGGTTTTCCATGTAGATTAGCGCCAAGGAGGAGATTTCGCGGCGCTCGGCGGTCTCTGGCCTCGAGGTGTGTTTGGGGTGGATGATGAGATTGTTGATGAATCCCAGCTGGACTGGGGGCAGTACGAAAACTGGCGAGACCCTGCCATCTAGTACTGCTGGCCCAGAGGTGAGCAGGCTATTCGCAAGCTCAATGGCGTGCACAACTAGGACGCCAGTTAGCGGCAAAGAGGCAGATTATTGAGGAATACCATACGAAGATGCAGATTGAGCTTACATAGTTGATCCTCCAGATATATGCGACAATGGTTGATTAATGTCCGAGGTAGGGACCGGGACGGGCGGTAGTCGTCATATTCAGGCTCGTCCTCACCATCCATGGCCTCAGGTGTGAAAGCGGGCGGGCCCTTTGATGACCGACTCGAAGGTGTGTCGATGGGTTTTGGGGGCGAGGATGATGACCCTATCACTATGGGCTCCATCTCTCATTCTTCGGAGAATTAATGCACCCTCTGTGGAAGTCTTGTCTTGCGCGGTCTTGGTCCAGCCAGAGCTGTGCCAAAACGCGTGTTTGCCTGCTACATCGCGTCCCAAGTCGCCTCGATAATTTTCCACTTTAGTGGCCCATGGCCCGGCTGGCAGAACTGGCCCACTGCTAGCACGTGCCGCTGATGTAAGGAAATTCTCTATATAAGAAGAATTCCGCAAGTCGCTCCTCAGTTAACTAGAACTTATCTTTATTTTATATTAAAAGATTTTACTTTAAAAGTATAATACTTTTTATAAAATTTATAAAACTATTTTATTTTAGATTAATTTAAAAATTTTTAAAATTAAATTAAGAAAATTTTTTTTATAAATTTATATTTATTTATTATATCTATTTAAATAGAAATTAATAGAATAAGTTATATAGATATAAAGAGAAAAAGAAAAAAAAAATTTTATTTTATAAAGGTATACAGAATCTAAACATCAATATGGCAGCCTGAGGCCAGGAGAAATTTTGAATAATCGAAATTCTTATATAAGCTCTGCTTCTACAACATTGTCGGTTAGAGCTTGGCTTTTGGAGTGGCAGACACACTTTCCTCTGCTGGAAGATCCTTAAAGTCCTCATAGAGAGAAAGCGCTCTAGGATTGGCTACTGTGCCGCTCACAGCAGCCTTGCGACCGCAAACGATGTGCTTGACGTTGATTTCGCATTTCTTCCCGTTGATGGTGTAGGGAATGTCGGCGACTTCAAAGATAAATTTCGGGACGTGGCGAGGGGAGTACCGTTCCCTGATGGCGGCGCGAATCCTCCGCTCGAGATCTGGCCCGAACTTCGCCCCAGGCCGCATCTTGACAAACAGCAATACACGCTCGTCGCTGTCGATGCCGCGCTTCTGTCCGACGCATATACTGTCGGCCAGCTCTAGGAACGTCTCGGTGACGGCGTAAACCTCGGCAGACCCGAACCTGACGCCGGACGGGTTGAGGACGGCGTCGCTAGATTGATAATACGTTAGCGAGCCTCTTGTGGTGGGAATAGTAGAAGTGGGACGGAGGTCCTACAATCGCCCTAGCATCGCCAAACCGCCCGTAGCAGTGATGCGCTGGATGAAATCACCCTGACACCATATGCCTTTTCCGAACCGCTCGAAATATGAGGTCCTATATCTCTCCTCGCCTCTTTCCCCAATGAAAGCTAGTGGTTGACTTGGGAAGGGCTTCGTGCAAACGAGCTCGCCCGCCTCACCGGAGCTTTCGACTGCGACGGGTTCTATGACTGTCGCGTCCAGGATCTCCACAGCCATACTGAGGGCCTTGCACTGGCTCTCACCAGCGTATACAGGAAGGAGAGGAGAACCACCAACAACTACGCCGGATTGCTGTTAATATAATCCGGAGAGTGGTCATCGCCAATCGAGACAGGAGGGAGTTACGTACAACATCCAGCAATATCGGTACCTCCACTCATGGAAATCAGCTGGGCCTGAGAGGGAAAGCCTGTTGAATAGAACCAGTCGTAGAGCTCCGCTGAGAGAACAGAGCCGGTCGAGGTAACGACTCGTAGCTTTCAGAAGTCGAAGCTTTCTCCTATAGACCGTGAGTATATCTCTCTGGCCGGTGATTTTCTCGAGTTCTAAGACGACGTACGTGGTACTATACCAAGGCTCTTCAGCTCTGCGAGATACCGTGGGGATGTGCCAAAAACCCCAACACTGTAGCTGTGTTAGCCACATCCCGTCCATCAAGATCCACGGACAACTCTCAACGTACCCCACGTCTTGCGCAAGCTCGAGCAGTATCGTCGGCCTGGGGTGGAAGAGAGAGCCGTTGAATAAGAGCATGGAGCCTCCGCAAGAAAGATTAAGTAGGTTCAAAACCCACATGACCCAGGATGTCTGTATGAGGTTAGAATTTCTCAGGCCTGTCTGCATGAAGGTGCGAGTGGATAACGTACCGTTGTGTACTGGAAAACGACATCGCCTCTCCGCACATCGTGCTGTAGCGACATGTCCGTCTTCACTTTCAAAGCAACGCCCTGAGATTACTATCGCATCAATGAGAAATTCTGCAGTGCCTATAGCGAACGAATCAACTTACCCCGGTACTGTGCACGATACATTTCGGGCTTCCGGTCTGTCCGTCCGACGTTAGTCAAATTGGTAATAAGTTGAGGCAGTCTTGGGGCCATTCGAGGTTGGCCAGGGCATGAGAACTCACCGTGCCAGAGGAGTAAAGAATAAATGCTGGATGCGAGAAGGGAACGAGTTTGAAGGTCAGCCTTCCTCCTGAGTCGCGCTCGAGGAAGGATTGTAGGCTGCATCCCTTGTGAATTCTTTTCAAATCGACCTCGAAATTGCAGTATGGGATAATCACCACATCTATCAACTGACTCGTGTCGCGACCAAGCTTATGGGACCAGTCGACTATGCGGTTTCCGAGCCTGAATGTATTGCCGGCATAGATACACCCGTTGTCAGCGAAAATCATCTTCGGGCTGATCTGACTGTAACGGTCGACGATACCAGCCGATCCTAGGTCGCGGGAGGATGACGACCAAATGGCCCCAATGGACAGAGAAGCTAAGCAGGTAGCCATGGCATCGACCGAGTTGGAGATTACAGCTGCGATGACGTCGCCGGAAGCAACTCCTGAGTTGACCATGGCGCTTCGAGTTCGACGGATGCGCTCTCGGAAATCTTTCCAGGTGACGCGCTCGACGCCTGGCACCCCATAGCGAGCAAAGTGAATTGCAACATCGCTGTCGCAGCGATTCCGAAGCATCAGCTCGGTAATACTAAGGGAATCCGAAGGAAAGAACCTTGGTGGCGGGAACATGTCTACTGAGGCGACATCCTGGGCAGACTTGGGTTAGCAAGCTTTGGTCACCTCTCTCCCCACGTTAACAGTGATGTAGGGGGTAATTTGCGTCAAACTCACCAAGCTCTCAATAGCGCGACCTGTCTCCTTGGCTCCCGGTGGCGCGAGCTGGAGCCAGTCGTACGCATCGCGCCAGACATCCTGCAGAGAAGTTGGTGCTACCGACCATTGGTGTAGGTCTTCGTAGTTCGTAGATGCAGCTTGTGTTTCCCATTGACGTAATGGATGAATTGGTGAACGTTGGTCTGTTGGATGTTGCGAGGCTCCCAGACAGGCGTCTTCTGAATGGTGGCCATGATAACGGGAAAGATTGAGGGTAGAGAGCGACTCGACCTGGGTGATGGCAAAGCATCAAAAGACAAAAGCAAGATGAAGTAGATGCAACCACACACTTCGGTATCAAATAAACAACGAGTCACAGGGCATGTTGCAAAGCGAACGAGTTTAAAGATTGAGGAGCATCCTAGTCGGATCCACGAAGGTGTTAGTTGCCTCATGCAGCCGATCCGCTCCAACCGAGTCGAGCCGAGCCGTCCTAGTCCGATGTCCCAAGGACTCCGGTATTTATTTGACGCCAAGGCAACGGCTACCAAAAGAAGCATAGGCACTAGAGTCGGCTATGCAATGGAACCGGAACCGGGAGTTCGCCGGGACGCGCCACTGACACCCGTCATCAAAGGGCTAGTGAAGGCCGGAAGCTCTGAGGTCGGAGCTCAGAGTATGGGACGTACCGCATTGGATATTTCCGGCGAAATGCCACAGGTTCACCGATCCTAAAAGCTATCTTTATTAGGCACAAAAACCCACCGCGAGTGCCATCAGCTTTGTCAGTTTGCCACATGCAACGAGAGCCATCATCGATGTTTTAACAACTCTGCCTAGTTCTTCTGTGTGTGATACTCCAGCAAACCTTCTCTAAGATCAACGTGCCCGTCTTCTTACTACTCAGCATGGAACAGAAACGTCCTATCATCATCGGTAATGTGGCTGGGGCCATGGAGGATTGCCCGGATGCAATGTCGGTCTTCATTACCCTTATGGGAAACCACTAACAATAGTCTTCCACCTTTACTGTTCTTTCTTGGAATCCATTTTATGGTCATGTACGGATACTGACGGTTATCTTTTCATAGGCATCGCATGATCTCTAGCGAGCCTCTCGACGCAATTACTGGTGACTGGCTTTCCGAGTTGAACATCGCTTGGAACGCCATCCGGAAGTACGACAATCCCGAGAAGGGATATGAGGTCGGCTTCCTAGAACAACTCGATGACTGCATCGACATTATCGCTGAAAAGAAGATCAAGCTTGTCAGCAATGCCGGTGCCCTGAACACTCCCCAGTGTACCAAGCTTGCCAAGGAGATCTGCGAGAAACACGGACATGGCCGGTGAGGACTACCGGGAGTGTATCACTATGGAGCGGTGCGAGTTCCCCCAAATATGGGCCGTGCACTTCCGGTTCCTTGATTTTCTAGACGGTGGCGCCGCGAGTAGTAGCCGTATCGACATGCTTGGGAAGGGAGTAGCGGAGTACCTTCAGAGCAAATACGTTGATGTACCGGCAAAATTCCTCTCGCAGCCTATTTCTCTAGGCTGAGCAAAGGATGGCGAGGTGCGCCAATCATAGTAATAGACTCAGCAACCCTAACCTTTCTTCTGGCACCGGTAACTAATGCGACTGCCTACTGTGAGCGATGATAAGCGAAGATAGAGTACGTCTTCACATGCGCGAAAGGGAAAACATCATGGACGAGGAGGAGCTTGACAAGGGTGGGATTGCGTGATGATAATTTAGCCGATGGCTACCTATCCTTAGCTCCATGGCCGAAGGGTGTGAGGGGCAGACGCAAGACCGACCTAGAACCGGAAACGAACTTGCCACGGCCCGGCTTCGTGGCTTCGTGGGGTTCCGAGATTTAATAGCCGAGGCTAGCAGACCGGCCGGGGTGGGGTCGGACATAACGGCTTAATACCCGAATGGAGACCACATTCTCCCCCGGTTTCGGTCTAGCCTAGCCCAATAAGGGAAGAAGGAAGAAATGAAGGAGAAGTTTTAGAACACCTGGAATTGTGATATTTTACCACTGCTAACTGAAGGCCCCGAAATTGGTCTTCCGGAATATCAATCTCGTACTACTGGTCCTGTAGTAACCAGGGCCCGCAATCCTGCTTCACCTTACTCTCGGTACCTATTACCCCCACAATACGGCCGACGGAAACAACACGGAATCTCGAGCCCCCAAGCCAATAGCGATGTCTTCGGAGACGCAGGCTGATCCACCCGCAGGGGGAGCTGAACCCTCGAACGCGGAGGACGCGAACCGTAAGATCAGGAAACGCGCCAAGCGAGCCTGCTTTCTCTGTCATACGCGAAAGGTACGATGCGATGTTGTACTGGCCGGTACGCCCTGCACGAACTGCAAATTGGACGGGGAGGAATGCGTCATTAGGCCAAGCACGCGTAGATGGTAAACATCCCCTTCTCGATATGTTCAAGTCTTGCGCCTCTCTTGCCGATGAAAGTATATGTCGATAACGTGTTCTGCATCTCAGGCGATCCAGCTTGCAATGGGCCTCCCAACAGGAGCAACGAGAGGCCCAACAAGCCCAGCAAAAGCGGTCGCAAGAACAACATCTGAATTCCCGCGCCTCGCCTTTGCCTACAACTCAGTTTTCCAATCAGCCAAATGAGATCGGAGGTGAAGTTGACGATAGCGGCCTTTCGGGGATAGATTACCCATTCGCGTTACCCGATGATGATATTATAGTGCCACCGGTTGAGTTCGATCATGCCCAGCTCCTCGTGCCCCAACCTACGGGGTCGCACCGAACGTCTAAGAACTCTGGCGAAGATGGAGGGACGTTGGAGAGTGTACTCTTCCCTGGAAAGTCCTGCGCCAAACCAAATGCCGCCTTCGTTCTGTACACGTGTTATCCATGTGTCGAGGTAGATGACCTGCGGCGTCTTGAACCATGTGCTATCCAGTTTCTGGCGCAGTGCGGTTGTTTCCATCTCCCAGCTCGATCTATCCTCGATGAGTTTCTCCGCCAGTTCTTCTTACACTTCTATCCCGTACTTCCTCTCTTTAACGAGCTAGAGTTCCAGAAGATGTACTTCGCAGAGCCCACGTCCCAGCCAACGCAACGGCGCATATCGCTCTTCCTCCTCCAAGCAGTGCTCTTCTTAGCCTGCCCTGTACGCCTCTCCCATGCCCCGAAATACCTGAATAGGAAGCTAACATACCGTTTAAGTACGTTTCTGTCTCCAAGTTGCGCAAGCTTGGGTTCCAAACTGTTCAAGACGCACGCGCTAAGTTTTACAGTAGAGCCAAGGTTCGTTGGCGCTGTGATTAAGGATTCCTCTACGAACTACGCTGATATTAGGAGATAGCTTCTCTTCGATATGTATCCTTACATAGACGATGTTGCGAGAGCCCAGGGCGCACTTATGTTGACTTACCACGTATCTTCCGCGACCCACGGGGCCAACACATTCTGGTTAAGTACCGCTATTCACTACGCGAAAACTGCCAAAGCCCACATGTATACGCTCATGCACGAAGGTTCGCGAGAGACAAACGTCCTCAAGCGCCTGTGGTGGTGCTGCATCCTACGTGATCGCATCATGGCTTTGGGATTGCGAGGGCAGTTGCACATAAGGCCCGCCGATTTCGACTTCACCCAACCAGGGCTGGTGGAAGCGGACTTCAAAGATGAGATCAGAGGGTCAATGGTATATGACTCAACAGCCAAGCATGTCTTGGTCCAGCTCGCCGGTATGCTCTGCGAGCTGGCGGTAGCTTTGAACAACATCCTCGAGGTCCTTTACTGCGAAACACCCTTCAGGCCTGGGGGACATCCGCCGAGTCCCGAGGACCTGAAAACGTGGTCTCTCGGGCTGGACAACTGGTACGAGAAAGCATTGGCCAAATTTCGTCTCCCAACACCTAGAGCGAACAAGTCGCTCATTCTTTTCACCAACATGATATACATATACTACAAGTATGCTTCGCAACTCCCTTCCACCTCTGGCTTCCGGCCGTCGGATTCGTTGTTGACGGCAATTTAGCACTGCGAAAGCCTCTCTTTGCAATCACATGCTACTCCATGTCTTTTCGGCCGTCGACAGCAAGACTCAAGACGACCAAATGGAATCCCAACTCCAAACACAACTGGAGATGAACCAGGCACTGTGTCGTATCACCGACGATCTGGTTGAGCTAGAGCATATGGGGCTCGCCAAGTTTCTCCCCAATACCTTGTAAGGAAGGACTCTTTTTTGTATTCTGGAATTTGGCCAATGGTGCTAAAGCTCAACTGACTTTTATAGCATTGGCTTCTCCGCCTTTCCATTCATATGGCACTTGCTTGATGCAAAGATCCGAACCGGACCGCCTTCCCATAGGACAGAAAGAGTCTCAAAAGTCTACGCTGATATCATGAAGAGTTTCCGATCCTTGTATGAGAGCACTGATGAGATGCTTCGCTCCGCCGAGAAGATAATCGACTATATCAAAGAGCACGAGCAGCTTCAAGTAGAGTGTCTCGATCCCAGTATTCTCGCTCGATCGGCTCAAGGGGAGCACGTCGCAACCCATACGCTAGCGCGAGCGTCGTATCCAAATAATGGCTGGGTCGACATTTTCCTCAATAGACCGCAGACGTCCCTCCGGATTGTTATGACCGTTGACTTTTCTCTCACACGAGGACATTTCCCGTCTGAGGCAGACTTCCCGAAAGGCTTGCGCGCGATTCAACAGGAGAATCACGAATCCGCAATTGGCTTTTCGGTAGACGCGGATGAGATTGCGTGGTGGACGCTACTTCAGGAAGCCATGAACGTTGGTTTCGGTGGTTAGGCGTGCATACATATGTTCGCGTCTTAATCTATTCTAAAATGCCGCTAAGTGGTAAACTTTGTACCCCATAGGTACTTAATTACTACACTTGACAGTAAAGATACCTATAAAAACATACGGCCATATGTTAGGAATATTGGGAGATATCTGTTTGCGAACACTAAGAAGCATGCTGCAGGTAACTTACCCATGGATGCCTTGAATTTTACCCCTTTACCTTTTCTTCTGTTTTTCAGTATTTCAGTGATATTTCTTTATTTATACTTTATATAAGAAGTGATATAAGCGTTGCCGTATATACCTACGAGGTACCTCCTTTTATGAGTATTCTATGAGAAACAAAGAGTATATAGCGAATATGGATATGTGGTGGTGCTGGCTATAAGAACGATTTCTATTTGATGACTGGCTCTGAAGCTCCGCTTGAGCCTGCGCTCTCGCTGGGGTACGTATATCAGTTCTAGACGAGAGACTTGGGAACCGAGGAGAACCACGATATTCATCGACAGGAGCATCTTCAAGAATACGCCATAATCTATATGCTAAGCATGACGAGGGAGACGCTTCTTCTCAGTGTCATGGAATGCATCACGTTTTGTCCATCCAGCATCCGACGCCGGCTGAACACTCCGCTTCTTCCCATGACTTACTTCTGCCATGATGTTCTAATAAACTCGTTCGCTCTATCAGCAATAAATAGAGCGATGACTCTAGAGAATACAATTGTAAGATCGAAGATCGGCGAATCTATGGGAGGACGTGGAGGGAATGGGTACTCACGAATGCGGCGCAATTCTCATGACATACGGCTAGAAATCGCGATAGAATCTCAGTAGGCCTTCTCTTCTAGCAGTTTTGGTAAAACAGTCTATGCTACCAGAATAGATGGGTATGCCGCCCGCGTCGGTGGCCGCCAGTGACTGATTCTGCAGTCTGGTCTTGACAAAGTCAAACGGCAGGCTGACGACAGTACCAGCCAGACCAGCAATAGAAGCCGCGAGGGCTGTTCGCGTCCCGGGAGATAGGTTGGTGTGCTCCTTTATTCGATATTTACACTCGGAGAAAAAGGCCAGCTGGCTGAAGTTGGTGGACATGGCTCGAATGATGTTGGGAGCGGCGCCCTTCTACAGCGTGAGGATACCTTCTTGTCGCGTGATGCGCCGGAGCGCGTCAAACACTGACGAATAGTGCTTTCGCTGTTCTGCCGGCCTCATGCCATCGGCCTGCATACGGACAAGGGAAACTTCGGTGGGGTTTCCGACGAAGGCAGCGATGCTACCTGCTCCGAGGCTGGCGACTGCCCTGCCGCCGAACCCGAGCGTTTCACCTCGTTCGTGAGCCCTGCGCTCTAGCTTTTGCTCGAATGTGGCGAAAAGCCCAAGTCGTGTTGTTCCGTAGATGAGCTGTTTGAGGAGAGCAGCTGAAAGACCGGCATATAAATTTGGGATCCCGCCCTGGGCTAGAATACTTCTCGCTACGGACCACGGTGATATCTTGTTGCTGCTTCGATCTATCAGTTACATCCGAACCTTGGCCGTGCCCATGGGCTGGATGCACATAGTGGCGATCATGCCGGAGCCGCAGCCCACCGCGAAGGGCGAGCCCGCCTTGATGATTGACCTGAGCCTCCCGGGCAGTTGGTCTTTCTGAACCGTCGCTTCCATCTTCGAAGAGTTGCTTCTCGTGATAGTGAAGGGGAGGCTGAGAAGAGGGAACTTGCCATTCGTAATAGGTAGATCTACGACTAACGTCTCCTCCTGTGTGTGTTTTACAGCCCAGCAAAATGTACGCTCCCTAATATGTCTACCAGAAGCCCTTTCTTACGAATAGATGTGGACTAATGGTGGAATGGGTGCCAGGGGCAATCGTCTAAGCAGAGAGGGCGTGGTTGGGTTCTCGGCAATGGTTGGTCCCCTCGGCTACTAGGAGAAGCTGCAACGACCTGTCTGAGAACATACCCTTTAGTTTGTCCCACAAATACCCAGAGGCCATGGATTAGCATCAGCATAGACCACCTCGAATGCTGAAGCTTGCATTTCCGCCTGTAGTGTGAAGCTCCATATATACGGCCATTGGCTGCAGGAATCACTCAGGAGAATCCAACCTTCACCCACCCTAGCTCCTTATTAGTTCATTTCCTAATCTGCGTTCAACCCTCCATAGGCCGGCAAGATGCAGAAATTCATTTTTAGTGCTACTCGTTTCCCAAAGGGGCTCCACCTACGCGAAGCAGTCCGGCCTGCCGTCTCTCCACTACGACAAAGACCTTCTTTAGCCGTCCCCGGAATCAGCAGTGTACATTCAAGAGCTACAGACTTTCTGCCAACCGACCTGCCTGGATGGGCAGAGTTCCAGTGTAACACGCTTTAAGTTGCTCTTTGCTGCTGCTTCTTGAATCTTCTTGGCGGTGGGAATACTTCCAGTGAAGCTGATCTACACATGGAGACCCAGCAACAACCCGCATATGAAGGACTGGGACACTAGGGGGGAGTATGACATACCTTACGAATACGCATATGCTTCGCAAGCAAGGCGCCCGTCGTACCATCACCGCCCAAAACCTGTACAACGCCTTTCGGAAATCCGGCTTCTTCAAATAGAGCGGCTAGAGCAAGAGAGCCCAGAGGAGACTTTTCGGATGGCTTGACGATCAGAACGTTTCCGGTAGCGAGACAAGGGGCGGCTTTGAGTATAAACGAGGCCACGGGGGCATTGAAGGGGTTGATAGCCGCGCACACACTTATGAACAGGTCAGCACGCATTATCTATATCAGCGTAGCAAAGCAAGCGAGGATCATCGCTTACCCAAGTGGCTCATGTCGAACTAGTTTGACGAAGCCGTCATCGTCGGGGAAGTAATCCCCTCGCTGCTTGTCAGTCCACCCAGCTACCGAAAATCTCGAGCGTTAGTCAATGGCGACAATATTCCGGCGGCTCAAGTTGAGCCAAGTTCCGTTAGGTAGAACGAAAGAGAAAAGAGAAAAGGGAAACCGACTCTGGACTCACCGTAGTACAAGACACAGCTCCGAATGTAGCCCTTTTCTCGCGTGGCCATCAGCGAAACCGGATTGCCCATGGTGAGCGAGTCAAGGTACATGATGTCGTCCAGGCGAGATTCAAGGAGTTCAGCAAGCTTCAAGAGACAGGTCGTTCTCTGACTTCCCGAGAAGCTGCTCCATGGACCTGCGAAGGCCTCTTCAGCGACACGGACGGCGAGCTCGACATCCTCCTCTCCAGCAATAGGCACATTATCCGCCACAACAGTGTTGTCCAATCCTTTGACTCACAGGACCCATCTCTCGCTGAAGAGCTGTTCTTAACAACACACTTACACCTCCAGCTTCTCGTCATGGTCGATATCCAAGAGGGGCTTATCAACATAGTCAAATACTGGGACACCGCCCTCTTCAAATCCAACATCATGGCCCACAGCGCCCTCGCTCACGTCTTCAACCTCCCAGTGATCATCACCAGCAACGGCATCGTTCCAAAGGAGCTCGTCGCGATGCACCCCAATGCCACAATCATCGACCGCAGCGGCGAGGTCAATGCTTGGGACAGCAAGGACTTTCGTGATGCGGTGCGCACCTTAGGGAAGACGCAGATCATTTTAGCTGGGATCATGACGGATATCTGTGAGTTGTTTTTATCTCTCCCGTCTTGAAGACTAAGCAGCACATCCACTCGTGGAGAGACTTTCCGTGTAAATCAAGGTACGACTTTCCTATCTCTTTCCCTTCACGAGGAAGGACACGGAGTCTGGGCTAACGCTGAGGCATCCGGAACAACTTCCATCTTCGTCCGCGATCTCGCAAATCAGCGCATGATGAGCGCTGGCGTCCACGTCATGTCGATGCTATCAATCATGTCCGATCTTATGCGCTCGTGGGCGGACACTCCGGGTACCAAGGAGCTACTACTATGGATCGATACGCACTTCCCTCACTATGGATTCCTTGCTCGGGCTCATGGGCATGCTGTCTGGGAAGGGGTGGTCCTCCCTGGCCAAGATGAGATTTTGTAGCGGCGACGTCGAATTTGCTGCTTTCTTGGAAGGGAAAACGATGATGGTTAATAGGTTGGTGCGGTGCTGAAATGCCAATTGATGCTAGTCGCAGTCACTCGGGGTCTGTCAAAGAGCCGTGGATTGCAGAAAGAAGGCAGCTAACTTTCCTCAATGAAGACATGGAGCCGAAAAGGCTCGGGCTGATGGAGGAGAATGACCCCTATGCTCAGGGTATGCTCTGTTTCTTAATAACCTCGATAATGAGTGCTTTACTAAGGTATTTTGGACTCATATTCGGCAATACTAGCCAGCACAGTGAGAGCACGAAAGAGAAGAGCCGACTGACAACAAGTGTTGTCTAGTGTGCGTCAACTGACCTCGGGCTGCCGAAAATTGATTGTAGATGATCCCTTTGTGTTAATGGAGGATATCGATAAATCCTAGATTTATCGATCAGGAATAAGGCAGTCCTTCTTCCTAAGAGCCGCCGTGTAGAGAATGTCCCTTTCTCTTAACACGCACTCTTTCTATTGCCTTCTTGCTTTAAAACTCTCCACCATGGACTTTTATGCCTCCATCACTTCCGATTGATCCTTTGGCTGTCATGGATCGAAACCGATCATTTTTGCCTCGGCACTTTTACCTGAGGTCCGAAGCCCCAGTGCAGTGCGTCCATGGACTGGATTTGATCAGTTCGATGCCCCTGATTCTCCGCGCCCACCCCCGGTGCCGACAAGATTTACCCCAGCACTGCAGTGGGGTAACGTGGGCAATTGATACGCAGCCATGCGCACTAACCCATCCCTACAGTTCATTTGCCAGCAGTATGTACCCCGAGCACTGGGACGATTCGCACACGATTTCCCAGGGGCTTCGAACGGCTGCCGAAATTGGACTCCAGCCCCAAAACGAACGCAAGCCCGACTCCGCGGCATTTAGGAGCGGCTCAAGGAGAAGAAACACCAGACGCCCTGCAGGGTTCGGCGTAAATTGCCCATATTAAAAAAGTGTTCCCATGTGCCAAACCCCCCAACTTCGAACTTGCGCCTGAACAGAAAACGTGGAAACAACCCCCCTGGAGAATCTAATTTACGGATCGATCGATCTTCCTTTTCTTGTTCGTTCCTTTTTTAATATTTCGAAATCGCGAGCAAGTCTCTCTTGAAATACTAAACCGAGCTTACTGGACAATCGCTGGGCTTTTTTTCTTTCACGATCTAACCGCAAAAAAGAAACATAAATAAAAAAAAAAAATAAAATAAAATAAAAGACTCTCCGAAATCGCCATGACCTTCCCGGACAAGAGCTCCGCGCCCTCCAAGGCCAAAAAGCTACCCCTCAGCCTAATCCTCGCCCTCACCCCCTCCAACATCGACGCCTTCCTCTCCCACCTCAACCGCTGCCTTGAGACCCCCTCCGGCATCGACACCGTCCTCCTCTTCGTCGGCTACGCCTCCCGCCTCTCCGCCTCCCTCCTCGACTCCGCCACCGATGGCACTGTCGAGCAGCATGCGCGCCGCCTCCTCTCCCTCGTGCCCCTCGAGTCCGCAAAGGCCCTCGCCGCCGTCGCCGTCGTGCCCTCGAAGAATGCTACGGCCTTGAGGGCCGCTGCTAGCCTTAGGGCCATCTATAGCCTCCTTACCGATGTCCGTACTTTTATGCGGCTTTGGGGTCTTTTGGGGATGTACATGGCTCTTAAGCAGCTTATCCGCAAGGAGATCGCCATCCGTCGCGGCGAGAAGACTGCCGGCGCCGCCGGAAAGGAGGAGCGCATCGACCGCCTCATCTCCTGGACGAAGCTCATCTGTGGCATTGCGTTCCAGGCTCTCGAGAACGGCGCTTTCCTCGCTCAGAAGAACATTATTGACTGGACGCCCGCTACGCAGTTCAAGGCTATGCAGTGGAGCGTCCGCTTCTGGGCGGTGACCGTCGGTGTCGAGCTCGGAAGGCTGGCTATCGAGAAGGTGCGCAAGGAGACGGGCGACATCACCACTGCTGAGCACCAGGAGTGGCGGGCCAACTGGAATAGGTCCGTCGCGAGGAACTTGGCCTGGGCGCCTTTGACGGTGCATTGGAGTATGGATAAGGGTTTCGTGAATGATACCATGATTGGATTGTTGGCGACCATTCCTGGCGTGATCCAGATTCGTCAACTCTGGAAGGCTACTGCTTAAGTTGGATGTGGATGTGGATTTGGATTCGGCGAGGATGAGTGAAGATGAGTGACATATCTCTCTAATTAGACATGGGGAATAAGAGGTCTCGTCTCTTTTCGTCTTCCTCTTTTCCTTTTTTTCCTTGCTTGGCTCGTGGGTGAACCCGAGGTGGGATGTGCTGTTTCGTTTGGAGTCACCCAGCTGGTTCGACCGCAATGGGCTGGTTAGGTATTTTGGGATATAATTATGGGTTGGTTTTCGTGTCAATTGCGTTTGCAACTCCCCCCTTTCTCTCTGTCACTCTGTCTCTCTATTTTAGATTGTCTTTCAAAGCTGGGGATTATGTTTTTAATGTACATAGATTAGTTTGGAGAAGAAACGTATATACTTTGTCTTCTTTCTTTGCCAGACAAGTCCGTCGAACCGAAAGCCTCAAAAACTCAAGATTTCAAACATCTCCTCAACGCTCCAATACCTCTTCATATTCTCCGCCCGCAACGTATGCACTTCCTCATCCAAATGCCTCCACAACACATCCCCCCACGACTCCATCTTCCCCCTCAACACCTCCCAGTCCAGCTCTTCCTTCCCGTCCCGACAAGCCCTAACGTACGCTTCGAACCCGACCAACCCCGCATGGATGGCCTCATGCTGCGTCAGGAGCTCCGCCTTACCGCCTCCCCCCTCGCCGTCTTCATCGATACCCAGCTCGGCGCGGAACTCGGGCATCTTTTGCGCTAGGACGGGGAAGACGTACGTCTCCTCGATGTGGTGGTGCATCGTGAGTCTCCGGCAGAACTGGATGGCGTGCGTGAGGAAGCGGTCTTTGCTGGTTCCTGCTAGTGGGTGTTTGTCTTGGCAGGCTGCTTGGAACGTTTTCCATTCTGTGCGGAAGTACTCGTGCTTTTGGGGGAGTTCATTTCCCGCTGTGTTAGTAAAGTTTCTTATACTATTGAGGATGTAGGGGCAAGGGAGGAGAGGTGAAAGGACATACGAAAACATCCATCTTCTCCGACAAGCCGTTATAAGTTCGGAACTCCTCAGCACTCATCTGTCCCTTCTCATCCCCACCAGCTCCATTACGCTCATCCGGCTGAGCAGAGGTAGACATGTTTCTCGATGATAACACCAAAGTCGAAAGTTTTGTGCCCGCAGTCCCCATAGGATAGATGGAGGATGGGATTCTTCCAACGTAGTTACCGCCAAGAGGAGGCGTGAACTTGAGAGGAACGCCGAGCCAACGGGGAGAGGGCAAGGGGTTCGAATTTAAGCTCCCGGTCGCAAGTCGGCTCACTCGAAAAGCCATTGATGCCTTGATTCTACGGTGAGGATTTTAAGAAAACTACGAGTAGATTATATACATTTACACTTGGCGAGCGAGCGGATGCTGTTCAAAGCTCTCGATGGGACATAGCGCGCCGAGTTCTCCGCACCCCATTCAATGCCATTTACTCGACAAACCCTGCGTTAGATCGTATTCCCTCGTCTCTCATTTGCTCGAAGCAGACATTGACATGGACTAAATTTGAGTCCCGCACACCATCAGCGACATTAGCGATCCATGCTTCCCGAAACAAACGAACGGGCTGTTCCAAGAGAAAGCTGCCTCAGCCGATTATTAATTCGGTGGTCCATTTACGTCAGCAAGGTGCATGACGGGTCTCCACGTCAGACGCTTGGAAGACATCAACTTCACCCGCCAACGCTAAAGAGAAGAATCAGGGCGTTCTCCTGTCATGTCCCTGTACAATTGTGAATGTGATATAGACTACAAGGGCACGAATTCAGTTTCAGTCGGCGGAGTACCGCTACAGAGGTCCAGGGATCTGACCTCGCTATTAGGCTTCGCAGCTTCGTAGCTTCGAAGACGAGACATGAACTGACACTCTGCGCTTGACTCGCGATGCCTACGACTCTATTACACCAAAACGTAGAGACCATACATTATAGTTATCCGCTTTATTCCGAACTACCTAAAAAACAGGCCAGGCAATCACATCGAGTTTATACGAAGCTTCCTCTTGGAACGAACCACCGAACCCAATGCAAGGCATGAAAAAAAAGGAAAGAAAATGGGAAAAACAGGAAAACGATGAAAGTGAGAGAGAGGTCAATAATAGTAAAAAGACATTTAAAAAGAAAAACCAAGGCATCCATTTCCCCCCTTCGTTATACCCCAATTTCTTGCATTTTCTTTATACCGTTCGTTCATCAGAGCTTTTTCTTTCATCCTCGTACCGCCGCGCCCAACGCTCCACCAGTAAACTGCGTACCGCCCGCCTGGCGCTGCGTATGCCCGCCCGTCCGGGCCCCGCCGCGTCCCCTCTGTCCCTGCCTGGCTCCGCCCCTTCCGCCGCGACCGCCTTGCCTCTCGAAGGCGTTGGCCGACCCTTGCGTCCTCTGCTCGAGCGTCCTCTCGTTGGTCTCGATGAGGGCGCTGGCCTTGTCGGACAGCGCGAGAGAGAGACCCTGGAGCCTGCTGAGCTCGACGCCCTTGTGGAAGATGATGGTGGAGGCGGTGTTATCGAGAGACGCGGAGAGCTCCTCGTGGCTCATCATCTTCATCACTACGGCCGACACCTTGGCGCCGTCGAGCTCGAACATGTCGCTGAGCGTGGAGACGGAGAGGGTGTCGTAGAAGGGCGCGTAGGTGAAGAGGTAGGTCCGGAGGCCTTCCTCTTGGATCTGCTTGGCGAGCATGGCCTTGATGTCGTCCGTGTTCGGCATCAGGTCCCAGATCTTGATGTTGTGGATGAAGGTGATGGCCTTCTTCCACTCGCCCGCCGCGAGCGCCTTGGACGCCTGCATGACGTGGTCGCGCGTGTTTTCGGGCGGGCCCGTGAAGATTTGTCGCTCGTGGTACTCGAGCATACGGCGGTACGTCTTGCTGATGACTCGCTTCCTTATATCGGGAGAGGATCCGGTCTGAGCTAGGAGGGGAATCTCAAGAAGCATGCTGCACGTGAGGTAGACGCATTCTAGAAGCTCCAGGTTGATGTGCATATGGAAGGGAAGTTGCCTCTGCTTCTCGAGCTTCTCCTGCTCGGGAGAGATCTGGCTGTGCCTCTGGATGATGACACCCTGGGCGAGGAACTCCTTCTGCCGTCCGCTTCCGCACACCTCCTGAAGAGTGTTCTGGGCATCGTACACGAGGCCCTTGCGGAAAGCGCAGAGACCGACTTGCACGATGGTTCGGTTGTAGAGAATTTGGGTCTGGATGTCGAAGTTGGGGATGGTCTCCTGGAGATGGGACATGAGAGACATATCCCTCGCCTTGTAGTAGTCACCGTGGAGAGCGAGGAAGTAGACGTGGCACAACATGGCACGCGCTCTGATGATGCCCTCACTGTTGTTGAAGAGGTAGTTGGAAAGCACTTGGACGAGATCGGTGGGGTCGGCAACCTGGGCTCTGGGGGTGATGGTTGACTCGACATCCTCGCCAGCCGCACTCCAGGAGTTGTCCTCGATGATCTTGACAACTTGGGCAGGCTATAGAAGAAAAGTTGTTAGCGTGTGGACGACATTAAAACACGACAGATGCGTAAGAGAAAAAGAGAGAGGTGGAAAAAGTGGCGGACTAACCTTGAAGTAGACGTGCTCCAACCGCCTCATGACAATACGGTTGACACTGTCTTGAGGAACATTGAGAGAAGCATCCTTGCGAATGGTCTCGTAGTAGAGCATGCCGCGGAAGATGATGTTGTAAAGGTCACCCTCATCCTGGAGCCGCTCGATGTACTCCGAAGTGTGGGGATCGATGCTCTGGAGCGACCGGACGAGCTCATCGTCAAGCCTCTCAACATACGAGACAACACTTCCGGGAACCTTGATGTACTTCTCGCCTTCCTTGAGCGTCGGGGGCTTCTCATCGTCATCCCACTCTTCGGCGTTCTCTACAACGACGTAGTCGGGGCTCTCACCCAACACCGTGAGAAGGAGCGAGAGCTCCTTCTCGGCGGCCTTCCAGTGTTCCAGAGGCATAGAAGTGGCGGCGCCGGAGCCGAGATCGAACCTGGTGGAGACGATGGTAAGGAGGACTCGGATCTTCTGGTAAGGAGTGTTGGCGATCTCAAGAAGCTTCTCCATCACCTTGATCTGCTCCAACCGATCGGTGTTCTTCTTGCCACGGCTCTCCATGATGCCTCGGAGGTGCTTGAAAATGCTCTCGGGAGTGTACTGCACAGCCTTGCCACGCCTGTCAACAGGGGCGAAGCCAGCCTCCTCGTCGGTAACCTCGACAGTCTCATCCAAGAGCTGAACAGCCTTGAACTTCTTGACGACGGGCTTCACCTCTTGCTCCTCCTCAGACTCCATAAACGCGTCATTGTCGGCCCTGTAGGCATCAACTTGCGCCTGGTACTCCTTGTTCTGCTTTCGGATCTTCTGCTTGACGGCGTTCAATCCACGGGCGCTGGTTGCGTTCATCTTCTTGGGAGTGACCTTTTGCTTCGCGATGGTCTCGTTCATGTAGTCCTCGAGTTCAGCAACCGCTCGAATGTACGTCTTGGGGGCCTTTCCGGCTTCTTGGAGCTTGACGACCTGTCGGTTCAGTTTATCGTATTCTGGAAACGAGACAAACGCGTTAGCAAGTTTCTTCTTCTCCTTCTTTTTCGCAAATAGCATTTCTAAGATGGGCTTCGTCATGATCCTTACCTATCGCGATAGAACCCCAGTCATCAATCTTCTTCGCATTCTCAATAAGCTTGATGATTCCCTCAAGTTCCTCAAACCGCTTATCCTTGGCACTTAGAACTTTTCGAGCCTCGCCCTCACTCTCCTCACTCTCCGATTCATCGCCAACCAAGAAACGAGAAGCACCCTTCTTCGCCTCCTCGCCATCACTTTCATCTGAACTCTCCTCCTCCTCCTCTTCCTCGGAAGATTCCTCCTCGGATGATTCTTCTTCCTCCTGCTGCTCTAGCTCTTCCTCTTCGGAGTAGAGATCTTCCTCGTCGGACGAGGAGTCGCTGGAACTATCGTCCCGGCCTCGGAAAAATCGCGACATGTTGGGCGTGGGGTCGCAGAAAACTTGAAAAGAAAATCGACGGTCGTTGATGGCGTGTTGTCGAGGATTTCGGGGGTAAAAAATGAACTCTCGCCTCGAAATCGATAGTTTTTTCCCTTTTGGCCCTTTTCTGAGTTCTGGGCGGCGACCTGGAAATCTTGCCTGGAGGGGTCAAGCAAAAAATCGGTAAAATTTGGTGGGGAGGGCTTTCATGTGTGTGCCTGTGTGCAGACGGTGTTGTGAGGGGCCCACAAAACGGCTACCGATGATGAACCGGGCACCTGTCAAGTCAACATGCCACCTGGTGGGAGGCGAAAAAAGTTCGTCGGCTGCTGCTCCACACGCTGACAATTCAAATCTTTCCAGTGGCAGTTTCTTACTGACGTCGTGGAAATGGAGCGCCATCGACTTGATCCCTCGCTCTTTCTCTCAGTTCTACCATGACTAAACTCCCAAACTGAAAACAAAGCATCTTGATGGCTGCTATTTACTTTTCAAACCTTTACCAACACCAGTGCTCAAGCTAGGCGGCCCAATTCTTGAAGAGTGAGAAGACCTCAAAGAGCCAGTGGACGAACACAGCCATGACCCCAATCCGCTGGATTGCTTCGCGCTCTGGCGCATCGGCAGCAATGAGACCTGGAACCTCACATATCTCTCACAACATCTGCCCTTTATCCACACGGTCATTCAGCGCCATTCCTCTCACACAAACAAACCTTACTCGGGGAATACGGCCAGCTCACCAGCCCTCAAAGAGACTACAGAGGCTCTCATTCCAAACTCAGCCCTTCTCAACCTCCAGCTCGCGCCGGAAAACGATATCCCTCACAGAACCTCGACAAGATGACGACGGCAAGGAGATGCTTCTCGAGATAACGCCCCGCGCCGCGCAGGTATGTCTCCCTGAACCCCAACGCCCAAGCGCTCTCTCAATTGCTCCTGACAAATCCACCTTTCGCAGAGGCTCTCCCAGATCATGAAATCTAGCAACGATCCAGGTTTTGCCCTAAGGATCAAGGTTCAAAGTGGCGGCTGCCATGGCTTCCAGTACCTCACCACCAATGACTCCGTAGCCAACTTGTCCGGCCTAGAGGAAGACGAGTGTGTGTTTCGCTTCGTCGAGGATGATGCCGCGGACGTTGACAAGTCCCTTGATGGTCCCAAGATCGTCATCGATGAGGCGTCACTCATGTCGCTGCAGGGAAGCAAGGTTGACTACATCCAGGAACTTATTGGGTCTAGGTTTGAGGTCACCGATAATCCCTTGGCGGAGAATAGCTGCGGATGTGGTAGCAGCTTCAGCATCAAGTTATAGTTTAGCCTCTCACCAATTCTCATGAGTAGCCACCCCTCTTGGTTCGGCGTCTTACCCCTCCATGTATACTTTCCAAGAGCTGGAACCCCTACGCAAGGGTTTGAATGTACATTACATTGCCGCCACATATAGACCCATCCCCATTGCATCACGAGGCTTGATGATTTCAACGAGCACCAAGGTTCATATTCATCATAAGCTCATATTCCAACCCTTCACGCAAGGAGCAGTCACATACACAGTCGCATACACATACATACACATGGACAGTCATAATGGGACATTCAACGATCTCTGTGTCATAAAAAAGAGTTCGCCCTGTTTTAATTTACGTCAAACGCCGATGCCCTGCCCCATGCTAAAGTCATAAGCACTGATGAAGAAGAAGATAACTATTGATTTTGTTTTTTTCATAACTCTCTAGTTCATTTGTCGGATGAGAGCGTTGATCTTCTCCTCACGATTACCAAGGTCACCACCCTCGATCCAGTGCTTGAACTTGCGGGTCCTGAAGCCGCCGTTGGGGTTGCTGAGCTTGAAGGGCCAGAGGAAGTTGGAGGCCTGCTTGAAGTTGGGGCCGACGGTGTAGATCTCGTGGATGAGGTCCTCCATGCAGACAATGCCGTACTTGCCGAGGTTCTCCTCGATGATGGAGTTGTCGGTGAGGGCGATGCGCTGCTTGTTGATCTTACCGTAACCACGCTTGTAGATGAGGTCCTTGACGGTCTTGAGGTTGGGGTAACCGTAGGCAACCCAGGGCTCGACGAGCTTAATCATCTCAGAGGTGGCCTTGGTGACGCGGATGAAGACACCATTGTTGATCTGGAGAAGACGGAGAAGCTGTAGGACCTTGCGGGGCTTGGGAGGGACCTTGGAGACACTATTGCGAGTTGTTAGAAAGGCTGAGAGTGGAAACTGGTGCCGAGATAAAATGGTCTTACCCCTTGATGCGGATGACGAAGATGAGCTTGGCCTCAGCGGGGATGTAGGCGGCATCGCCATCCTTGGCGACACGGGAGAGGCGGAGCTTCTCCTGCTCAGCCTGGCGGTACTCCTGAACGTACTTCTCAGCACGCTTGAAGATCTGGGCACGCTTCTCCTTGTTGGCCTGATTATCAACATTCAGATGTTAGCAAGCTGGGGTTCCAGTCAAAAAACTCAACATCAAAAATGTAATCCCATTCCAATAGTATAGTGTCAGACCCGAAAGAAGGTTAAATTGTATCAACAGCACAGACTACTGTCTAGTTGATGGGTTTGTTATGCATCATAATCACCACCTCCGTAAAATGAACAAGACAAAGAGATTGACCAACCTTCTTCTGCTGCTCGAGCTCGGCGGCACGCTCGGCGCGGGCCTTCTCCTGGCTCTTCCTCTTCTTGAGGAGAGTCTCAGGGACGAGGATATCGTCACGGGTGGGGACAGTCCTGTACACGGGGAAGCAAAAAGCCAGATTAGCAAGTAGTCCCAACATACCGGGGTATGGAGCAGAGCGCCGGCGCGAGAATTGTAGCTTGTGCGACATTCTCTGCTTTGGCTAACTCGAGATATATTTCATCGGTGAGAATAGAGTAAACAAGATGTGCCTCGTTAGAGAGCCGCATGTCAAGAACATGACCCATCTTTTGTTTAGCGAAAATTCTCATCCAACAACACCTTGGTTTGTACGCATTTGGTGCACCAAGAAGATATTGCGCGCCTCTAGAAGGTTCCCAGTAGGCCATTTTCAGGTCTGCAAGGAAAAGCCATCCTCGGCGGCAATGGATTTAAGGGTGAAGACGAGAGGCCGAAGCCGCATAAAATTCTTCATCCCCAACACCCCGCTCAACATCTCTCAAACCGCAATGCCAATTCTTAGGCATGCAGAGTTTGAGGGAGAGGAGCTGGAGGGATCGAGCTGGCGGCCATGCTTCTTCCATCCTCATCCCTCCGACACAGAGCCGGAGAGAGAAAGTGGTCGAAGTCTCAATTGGCTTTCAGCGAGAGGACCACGCAATCTGCAATTATTCGGACTCGAGCGAACTATGCCATCCACAGCCGGTTGTACCAACAATCAAGGGAAAAGGGAGTCGTACGTGGCGGTGGAAGCCATTTTGTTGGTCGAGGGCTGTCGGCGTTTGGTGAAGTTGGTGATGGGAGGTTGGATGGGATGGAGAGGAAGAGAAGGGGAAGGGAAGCAAGAGCTCTAATTAAGTGTGTGTGGAAATGGACGTCTCAAAAAGATTTTTTGCCATGTACCCTCGTACCTCGTGAGAAATTCTGGCGGTCTGCAAATAATTGTTAGGACTTAGGGCTTAATGGCTGCTCCCCACTTTTCAGACTCACCGCCTTCTTCGATTGGGCACTGTCTTTTCTGCCGCCTCACACCAAATCCTGAAATGCCCCAAGCCCTCACAATTGCAATCAATTAAGCCCAGGTAGAGTCGACCAAGTCAAACGTCGAAAAAGGTACATCCCACGACAACCTCGATCTTTTTTCTTCTTCACTTCTCCATCTCTCAACATCCCCCATCAGCCCCCCCAGAATCACACAAAATGCCTCCCAAGAAGACTCAGAAGCCCGCCCAGGAGAACATCTCCTTGGGCCCCCAGGTCCGCGAGGGTATGTGAATATTTATCCAGATGCTCTCGCCAATTCGCGATTGAGAGAACACCGCGAAGAAACCTGCTAACTTTTACCCCTCCGCTCACAGGTGAACTCGTCTTCGGCGTTGCTCGTATCTTCGCCTCCTTCAACGATACCTTCGTCCACGTCACCGATCTCACGTACGTATTCACCTGAAGAGCCTTGGGCTCTTTTTTGCGACACCGATATCGAAGAAGAAAGAGAATCAGGAAAAGAAAAAATGGTTTATAGGCTAACATGGGTGATTCCAGTGGCCGTGAAACCATCTGCCGAGTCACTGGTGGTATGAAGGTCAAGGCCGACCGTGACGAGTCCTCCCCCTACGCTGCCATGTTGGCTGCCCAGGACGTCGCTGCCCGCTGCAAGGAGCTCGGCATCACTGCCCTCCACATCAAGATCCGAGCCACTGGTGGTACGTTTTTATCCCCATTCCCTGGCCTCCCCAAGCGAAGGCGCACAAGCAAAAAGGTGACTCGAGACTAATTCATCTCTTTTTACAGGTACCGGTACCAAGACCCCCGGCCCCGGTGCTCAGTCCGCTCTCCGTGCCCTCGCCCGTGCCGGCATGAAGATCGGCCGTATCGAGGACGTCACCCCCACCCCCTCCGATTCCACTCGCAGGAAGGGCGGTCGCCGTGGTCGTCGTCTGTGATTTCGTTACATCGCTTCTATTCTGGGCGTTCGTATCACGTGTGGGTGTTTGGTTCTGGAACAACTATTCTTCAGGAGTCCGGACCTTCTTTTTGGTACTGTCGGGGCCATGATGGGGAACTCAAAAGACGCGGGGAACGGCCTTGCTGCCTGGTCTCCATCCTTCTGCATCGCTGTGATGACGTATTTAGTTTATTTCTAGGTAGATCAAAACATCAGCTGCAGCTCAGGCTCCCGGAATCATTGCACATGAATGAAGAAAAGAAAAAAAAGGTGGAATTGGCGAACAGTGACACAATTCTTTTCGAAGGCTTGCTCAAACTGTGAAATGTGTGTATTTGTGGTGCTTGTCCTCGAACGACAAGCGAGAGGCGTTATTATATACGCTCATAAACTGTCTATTTGACTTTGAGAGACTCATTTCAACTAGTATACACTGGGAAGCTATTCCCCCCTCATTCTTCTAGATCCCATTAATCTAGAAGCCCATATTAACGAAGAAGCAAAATCCGAGACCAATGCGACAATGTAAACGCCAAAAGTAGCTCATCAAATGCCAAAACACTTCACAACCCAGGCTTCAACTTCCAGACCGACCTTCCGCGAACCGCCGACTCATCCTCAATACAGACGGCATACAAAGCCTTCTTGAACGAATCAGACGGGATACCGCGATGCTCCCTGTTGAAATAGGTCACAAGATCCTTGGTCTGCGTCTTGCCACCCCTCCGCTTGACAAAGTTGATGATGCAGGTCTTCACCTTGTCAAGGTTCCACTTGGACTTGTCAGGCCCAAGGGACATGGCCTTGATCGGGTTCGACTCCGGCCTCGCGTCCGACGGTCTGCCAGACGACCGCGCAATATGCGCTCTGGAAGACTGTTGGCGCAGGAACTGGACGGTCCGCTCGTTCAGACGGTGCGCTTCTTGCTCCGTCAGTCGCTTCTCCGGCGGTTGGCGATGCCGGGCGCCCACGACGTCGTCGTGATTATATACCGCCTCCGCGTTGCTAGTAACGACGGCGTCGAGGAGGTCATTCTCATCCGCTCCGGGGTCCTTGTAATCCTCAACATCACCGAATTTCTGGACGGCGTTGAGCGCTCGACTTTCGCTCTCTTTCGATGCTCCGGCGTGGGCACCGGCCCCACGATGGGCTAGAGTCTGAGTTCTGGCATCCGCTCCTCCTCGTGACGACTTCCGAAGGGTGGTAGGCTTCACGTTGTCAAAGAGAGGTGCCTCCGGCGCGTCGTATCCATAGTCAAAGAGGTCTCGGAGGTTTGTTGAATCGAAGTACCGGTTGGTGTTACCATCCTTGAGCATGTTATCTGCAACAAATTGCTTATACAACTGCTTTCGATACATTTTCTCCTCGATCGTACTAGGAGTAAGAAGTCGGTAGATCTTGACAGGTTTCGTCTGACCCAGCCTCCAGGCACGTTCGATAGCCTGTCGGTCGACGGCAGGGTTCCACGCAGGGTCATATAGGATCACGCGGTCAGCCCCGGTAAGGTTCAGGCCGACACCTCCAGTCTGCGGAGTCAGGAGGAAGACGTCCAAGTCCGGAGACGCGTTGAATTCATCAACCATATGCGGCCTCTCGGTGTTGGGCGTGTTGCCGTCCATGCGCAGGAAAGACATGTTTTGAGACCGCAGGAGCTTCTCGATCATGTCTAGGATGTCAAGGCTTTGGCTAAAGACCAAAGTCTTGTGGCCGAACTGCTTGGAAATCCGCAGGAGCTCTGAAAGAACCTGCATCTTAACCGACCGGTCAATGTGCCCGTAATCAGGCAACTCGGATCTATTCCGTTTATAGAGAAGGTCCGGATGGTTGCAGACCTTCCTCAACATCTCGATGGCCGAAAACAATGCCCGGCGTTGAGACTCCGCGACCCCTCCGAAGTTGAAGGCTCGTTTGACTTCAGGAGTCTCCAGCGCCTCACGGTAGATCGTTTCCTGTCGAGGCGTCAACTTGCAAAAGAAGACCTGCTCCGATTTGGGCGGTAGGCTATTGGCAACATCCGCTTTGATCCGGCGAAGCATATACGGTTTTATAGTATCCCGCAAGGTCTTGGAACACTTGTCGCCCGTGGCGATAGAGAGGGTGCTCGCTCCTTTATGGTGGCCGGCCTTGATTGGAGTTTCGAAGAATTCCATAAACTGACGCAAATCCCCAAGCAATCCAGGATTGACAAACTCAAAGAGTGAGTAAAGCTCTCGGAGGTTATTTTGGATGGGTGTGCCCGATAAGATGATTCTGTGCCAGGTATTGAGTTGTTTGCAGGCCTTTGCCGCATCAGTAGTTCGATTGCGAATGTGATGGCCTTCATCAAGAACAGCGTAGCCCCAACTGATTTCTGAGAGTTCGTCCAAGTAGGTATCTAAACCTCGATACGTTGTCAACAAGATATGGCCATCCTTGACCACGTCATTGATGATTTTACGCGCAGCGTCGGATTTGGTGACGGGTTTGGAGGAAAATCTTTCATCGTCCTCAAGTTTAGGGTTCATCATTCCCGTTCCTGTAGAGTGAAGGATCGACACTCTCAGAGGAGGCCACCATTGATGGAAATGTCTAACCCACTGGGCAATGAGAGTTGTCGTAGCAAGAATGATGACTGGACCATCGAGCTTCTTGCTGAAATGGAGCGTGGCAATGAAGGAAATGAGTTGGACTAAGCAAGGAGCAAGCAGGTTAGTAAAAAGGAAAGCAGATGGCGGGAAGAGGGCCATCATCGCACATACCTGTCTTTCCAAGTCCCATCTCGTCACATAGGATTCCGCCTTCTTTTCGGGAGTGCAGCTCCGCAAGCCACTGAATCCCAACTCTCTGGAAAGGAAACAGGAAATCGTAGACTTCCTCGGGGAGATAGTAATCTTCGTAGATCCTCTTATTCGGCTTCCCAGGGGTCGGTTTGAACCACTCTTCCTCCTCCCCGTCGTCTTCGTGGTCCCCATCAGCTCCGGCGAGGCTAGCACGCAACTTCTTTCGCTCGTTGACCCATTTGGATACTCGTGCCTTGTATGCTGATTCTTTAGCATCATCAATAATAGACAACTTGACAAGGTGCTGCTTGGCACCATCTTCGGCAGAGGACTCCAAAACATCAGATTCTCCATCAGCGCTGGCGCTATAATCTTCATCCTCATCTGCCTGTCGACGTCCTGGCCTCTTTGCCTTCTTGGAGGGGCGACTTCTGCGAGGGCTTTCATCCTCCTCTTCCTCATCGGTGGCTGCTGCTCCCACGCGTGGTCGCTTTCGCGGCCTCAAGCCAAACTCCGTCTCAAGATTGGTGGCAACTGGGTCCGTCGATGCACCGTCATCAATAGGGGGCCGCAGAAGTTGGGGTCCAAACCCAGGCTGCCGAAGTACTTGGTGGGAAGTTTGAATTTGTGGCTCATCACCGCTAGCAACGTCGGGGATGATCGTCTGACGGGCAACATCATTTGCTTCTGCTTCTTCTTCCCCATCCACCTCAGGGACAGCAGCGAATGGAGTAATTTTTCCAGTACGAATCAAAAACGCACGCCTATCCTCGCCCTCTTCCTGCGTGGGACCGGCATTACGGGTTTCCTGCGTTGTTGTAGCCTGAGATGCAACGGCCTCAGCAGCAGCGGCGGCATCCTGCTGGCGCTGTTGAATTCGGCCCTCGAATGCAGTAATCTCATCGAGATTGTCAGCGATCTTCTCGGAGCAGGAAAGAATCTTGTCAACAATAGCGTTGATTTGACTCTTGGGAGCTCGGATGCGTTCCTTCGTCGCCTTCTCGATGGCGAGTGCCTTCTTCTGCTCCTCTAGCTTTGCGATCCTAGAACGGAGATTCGCAATGCGATCCTCGTCCTTTTTATTCTCTTTATCAAGAGCGGCTGCCCTGGCCTGAGCGGAAGCATCGCGCTCAATATCTGCGTGGTCTTGGATATCGACTAGGCCCTCGAGCGCTGAGGCGACATCACCGGCCTCTCCATGCTCAGAAGACTTAGGGGGATCAAAACTTGAGGGGTCGTCTGTAGGCAGGTGCCTTGTATCTGATTCTTGGGAATCAGACATCTTGGGGATACTTAATAGCAGCTTTCCGTGGTCGTGGCAAGATTCACAACTGGGGAGTTCAGAGAGTTGGGGATCATGCGTGGTGTGTGTTTGTGCTTGTGTGTGGATTGGAGAAATCAACAAATAAATAAACAGAACCACGAGATTTCTGTGTAGGGTTCAGATGTCATATGAACCTGGTGTTTTGCGAATACCACAAAGAAGCAGGAGGAAAGTGCAATCCAGGTTTCAATAAGAACCCTTCACAGATCAATCCTGTCCAACATTCTCAACATCAACTAGACTACCTTCAAATTTGGTAGATCCTAGAACTAACACTCTGGTATGATGAGTACAAACTCAGGATACCCTAATATAGAGTATAAAAGTGCCTGGGCCAAGTGCCAAGTCGTCCCTGATGAGGTTGAAATCTGAGGCAAGTTCACAATCGTGGAGATGATCCATCGCCCCTTCCTCTAGTAATCGAGTGACATTCCAGGCAGACATTGAAAGTTCGGTTATAACGATTCTTGCTGATAAATCTGTTAATCTGTGGCGGTGGCTAAAATCCAGTTTCACGTGACTCTACCTGCCATTCGAGCCGAAGACCCTCGCTACCCTCACTTCGTAGCGCAGTGAGAGCCTGAAAGGCTAAACCTGAACTGTGCTCTCAAGTGTTGTGTGTCGATCCCTGCCCTGATGCGCAACCCCTCAACGCCACCAGTTTTGACTCGGGTGGGCTAGATCAGTTTTGGCGACAGCCAGCGCCTCCTTCGAAGTGCCGGGTCTCGGACACCCCCACCCTTCCGTTCGGCGCCGAACTCCCCCGTTCTCAACTCAGTACTTCGTAGATTTTACGGCGCCGTCAAGTTCAATTGCAGGGCAAAACCTAGGGGGGGGAATCACGACAATTCGCAGAGACGGACTCTATTTCAGAGTCCTCCCCGTCATCAGTAGTTAACTAACCTGACAGCTCCGGGATTCCCATCTTCCTCCCGTTGAGTCTTCGACCCTCCCCTCTAGTTATGCAAGGAGGTCTTCTCTGACGCCCGGATGCAACCGTCTTTTGCTTCTACATTTGTGTCTGCCACTTCGGATATGCGCGCCTCGAACTGTATGACCCTGTTAGGTAGTATCATCCTGCGGTCGTCCGTGCAATCGCAAGGACCCCCGCCTATGCCTCGACAGTCCTTGCCTCCCTAGTTGTGGAAATATCACCGTCATAATTCCGCCCCAAACCAAATCCTTCTATCCATGCATTCGGGACGGATGTCGAGTGAAGCTGGACCACGGTACATCTACCAGCGAGGTACAGGGTACAATCCGTTGAAAACCACCCGCAATCCCCCTGTTCTCCCGTGCCGAATCTAAGGGCGAGGTCCCGATGCTCTTGGAAATATTTCTTCCCCCACACTCTACCACCAAACATTCATTGTAAAGAAAGCCAGCAAGAGCGCGTAATCTTACTAGCGGCCGATCTCCCTGCCTAATCGCCTGCTCACCTCAACCAAACGGTCGGGTTTGGTGGCGCTTCCCGGGGCGTACTCTCAGACTTACGAGTGTAACGGCAACGGTAGCGGTAGTCGGGACTGGAGATAGAGAGTGGGAAATCCGGGGCATGAGGCTGAACGATGGCCGGGGAAATCCCATGTCCGGGAATTGGCGTTGCTCGACGAAACGATCCGTTCTTACTTACGGTGTCCCATATATTCATTTTAGAGCCGTTGGGAATGCTCTATTTTTAAGGTCAGCCGTAGTCTTAACCTAGCGAGAAGAGTTCAGGATACTCGCTTATAAATGTCTAAAGCATCAAACAAAGAAACTTGCTGGATATGGCAAATGACATCCGCCTTATGAAACCCGCCAGACTACAAGCCTCAACACTTTCAGAGCTTCCAGCAAGAAGGTACCTCTGTCTATGACGCCCGTTCTCTAAGGCATAAGGCAAGAGGCATAAGGCAACAACAGTCCGCAAAGACCTCGTCTCGGATGCAACAGCTTCGGTCCGACACAGAACCAGACATCCCCGTTCTTTCCTGCATAACCAAACCAGCCGCTCCCCAAGAGTTAACGAAGCTCACAATGGAGCATCCTAAGGAATAACCGTGCCTTGACTCGCAGCTAGCCCACAGTCCTACACAAGGTTGTCCCCTCCAACCCGGGTTGCTTCTACGTCGTACTACCACTACTTCGTACGTTCTGTTTCGGGATGTGATGCAAAGCCATGAGTTGCAGCATCTCACCTATAACACGGCTAATATCAACATCTGAGCCAGGATTAAAGACAGCGCATCCCCCCCTGCCGCGGACACCGCCCTACCTAGACAACCGAGGACACCACATGCACGCTTCTTCGTACAAAGCAGTACGTAGTACCCCATTGCCACGCCTGTCCTCGTCGACTCAGATGCACGCGGGATAAAGAGGAAAGGTGGGCGAATCGGAACTGCCCACCGCCAACACACGCCTTTCCACCAAACCACCAAACCATTACCACGTACCTATACAACCTCTCTTATACCTCTTTGTAGGCTCGAGGCAGACACCACTCAACCGAGGAACATGCTTCCCCGAGCTCCATTGAATCTCTTCTCCGCATCCGCGACCAATACCAGCCCCCACTTCGAGCCGTCGGGTCTCCCCCAACCTTTCTGCGCTGTTGAGCTCCATCCACTCGTCTCCTCTAGTCGTCGAGTGCCTTCAGGCACCTGAAACTCATGTACGCACTGCCACCCTCGACTCAACGTGGCAGCAAAACCTCGTCCATACAGGGAGCGGCAATACACTAGTTCCAGGATCTAGTGAGACTTTCTGGACTGACGTACCATTGCACCGAGCATAATCAGGCTTTCGTTATACGCGGAGAGTAGCATAAGTCTATAGAATTGAGAGAAAAGAAATACGAGAGAAAGGTAGTTGAACCAGAAAAATGAAACAAAAAGAAAGAGCTAAGAGCGAGCTGTGAAGTCCAAAATATCGAGAATCCATAGGACCTCGACGAGAAATGAAGAAAAGAAATTCCAAAAAAAAGTGTGAGAGAGTGAGAAAGGAAAAAGAAACCGCGAAGAAACAGAGAACATGGCGCGCAAAAACACACTCGCCAGACAGCCAGAAGAGAAAGAAACTTTCAAGGACTCGATCGAGCACCACAAGAACAGGCCCCCATTAATGTCCTTAGCGAAAGCTCTCCATACCTAGCAAACCGAAAATCTACATCCTCTCAACGCCGAATTCTCCGTCCTCGAAACCGAGCCTTCTATTTGATTTCACCCCTCCCTCCATCATCAATGCCGTTTTACCTAGTGTCATCAACATTATTATGCTCACAAGCATGTTAGCTTGCTTCGTACAGCCCCCCTGCGTCAATTTGCCTCCATGTGATGATTCTCCTCCGCCACTTCCTGTGCCGTATATAAATGACAGCGCATCATTCATCTCACCGCGAAGGCTGTTGGCGGAGAAGCAAAAAAGGAATGAGAAGTCTACCAGCAGACGGGGGTACCGCCGTACCAGCCTGCAAGTCGACTTAACCTTCGCCTGGGCGTGCCCGCACACTTGCGGCAGATAATCAATCTGATTCAAGGAGAGGTGGGGGTTTCTCTCCTCTGCTCAGAGTGCGGAGCGGTAGTCGCCCACACCACACTTGTCTGTAATATCAAGATGCTCTGGTGCCGGAGCCGGGAAAAAGGACTACCAGTCTCCGTCGGCACATCATTGGTCGTTATTATCCGAAAAGACTCCCGCTGTCTTCTCTTCGATTTGTTGTTCGTTGAATTTTAATCCGATGTGTCTCGGCCCGGCAGTCGATGCTGAATTTGGCATTATTGTTCCCATTATGCCTCGCCCCTCACATAGGCATTTCCCTTTGGCACAAGCGAGGCCGCCAAGTCGTCTGTACAGCCGGGTCCTAGACATTCGCTGTGGAGGTCTTTCGGTTTCGGGTAGTGCCGGGCGGAGGAGATGACGCGAGTCATCGAACCGACAAGGAAAGAATAGGTCTATTGTTCGTCGCATACCGCAAATACTTCGTAGGAAAGAAAAAAGAAAGAGAGGAAACAAGGAAATCAATGAAAGTCATTCGTTAGGATCCATGTACATATCCGCCATGCCTCAGCTATCGTAGGCCAGGCCAAGTTGCGTCCTCATAAAAATCGATAGTAAACAAAGAAAATAAAGCCAAGCTGGCCGCAAAGTGGAAAGAAGAAAAGTTGGTATCTATGTTCCGATTGTGGCATCGAGAGAAACGTAAGCAGCTCAAATAGATACCCTGGACTCTGAGCTGGCACCGAGTAATCGAACGGTTGAGGAAGTCCAGATACATTAAGAGTATTCCAGTTCGTGTTGCAAACGCCACGCCAGGTGTCCGTGGTGAGGAAAGAGAAAAGTAAATGGTCTCCGCTTGGGCATTGCCACATATTCGGGGAAACGCCAGGCAACACAGCCAGTGATCCTAGTCTCTTAGTCTTCCTTAGGGCCGAGAGTAGACAGATGTTGTTGTGCCCATCACCTAGGTAGACGGATGGACCTAAGCCTGTTGGAAAGACGAGTAGATCATGCCTGGCTGGTTGTGGGGTCTTGTCATTGTTGTTCTGATGTCGAGATCAAGGTCTAGAATCGCCAAACGACACAGGAGGACGGTCGATGTTATCTGCCTTCTGCGAGAATCCTGCACCGATTCCCTCAGTTATCCTTTTCCAGTCGAGCTTCCTGGTCAGACCTATCGTTTGGCGCCGCATGATGAAGGCTCTCCGCTTTCATGTTAGGGCTCCTGCCTCATCAGTGGAGCTGCTGCGGGTATACTGTGTCCCCTGGCTCGGGAGCTGAGACTCCCGGAGGGGACATTGAATGCTATAAGTTCTCTCCCATCAGTTGGGCAACCCGTTCTCGGCACGCGACAGGAGTAAACCCTGTTCCGACCTTATTCGCAACTATGCGCCATTTCTCGTTCTCGTAGTCTTGGAGCGCCGCTCGTAGTTTTTGATCCTAGTATTCATTAGTCCAAGTCCAAGGTAGTGCTCCACCACCACAGCGCAACCCGCCACGGGCAAGTGGTATGTCCAGGAATCCATGGCAGATTACTTACGGTTTCTTCGGTCCACTGGGTTGTCTTCGCCTTTAGCTTGGTGCAGTACCGAACTTGGAGAGTTCCCGAAGACCGGCCGGGGAAGAAATCCGCGATTTGCTTCCAAGTTAAACTCTTGTTCTCTTTGAGGTCGATTAGGAGTTGATCGTCTTCGGGTGTGAATTTGAGCTTCGGCCCTCGCGGTCGCGGAGCCGGTGCCGGCATGCCGGCCTGACCGACCATGCTCGGTGCTCCTCCGCCTTCGCCATCGCGCCTCATCATCTTCGTCGGTGGGCCGGTGTCTGGTAATCTATGGTGGTGATGTGTTGGAGGCGCACCGGGAGGCTGCTGCTGCTGCTGTTGTTGTTGCTGTTGCTGCTGATGCGCGGCCGCCGCATAGGCTCCCATAGGTCCCTGCGGCATCCCATCCAAGTCGGGCTGCTCCAAGTCTGTGATGCCGGGAACCGAAAGGTCGAGATCGTCAGGTCGCGGCCGCTTCACGCCGGCTCCGTGAGATGGGTGCGTCGGCTGGGTTGGCGTCGACATGGACGGATAGAGAGGTGCCACGACCGGGCCCGGCGCACCGAAGTGCGGAGGGCCTAAGGGGTGCCTCGAGTGGCTCATGTGGGAAGGATCCATCAGCACCTGGTGCGGATGGTGAGGATGGTGTTGCGACATGACGGGGTGGTGAGGATGGTGGGTCGACGGGTGCTGCTCGGGAGGGTCATGGAGCCCGCTAGGCGGCGCTCTCTGACGGTGGAGTGTGGCCTGATGCGGTTGGTGGTGCGTAGGCGCCTCGTATGCGTGCTGCTGCTGGTTCTGCTCGCCCGGATGCGAATCCTGGGTAGAGTAATCGACATTGTAGTCTCCTACGCGATAGTTGCCCGCCAGTGTGCCTCCGATGCATGGGTCCCGCCAGAGCGAACCGCTCTGGACGGCCGCCGGGCTCTGGATGGAAAGAATTTGATGGGAAGAGGCCCTTTGGGGCAGCGTCGGCAAACCGGGAGGCTGACGTTGTTGCGAAGAAAGATGCGTGGGACTCGGTGTTACCCCTATGGCTGCCGTGGTTATGGTTCCTTGGTGGACTCGGGGGGTAATCTAACGGAGGTATTAAGCGTCGACCAGCCAAGTACATAGATATATACACTCAGCGCTGGCGAAAAGGTTGGCTGAGAGAACGTGGAGTTGAAATGCTGGTCACCGCCGAAAGGTTGTATATATGTAAGTGATTTCAAGGCGTGTGCTAGCGTTGCTGTAATGGATGTATAGGGTAGGATGATTGGATGCCTGAGGGGCCGGGTGGGTGTGGATGGTAGCAATGGTATCACTGAGAATGAATGAGCATGTCAGTAGAAAATCCTTTCCATGGTTCATATCCGACGCACTAAAAGTGATACGGCACCTTTTTCCCTTAAAGTCGCCTGTGCCTTTGGTATTAGAGGCTCTTGTTTCTCAACTCAAAATCGGAGAGAAGGAGGATCGAGGTAAAATGTAAGCTGGGGGTGTAGCGAACTGGTGTGCCTTTTAACGGACAGTCCAAGTTGTTTAGTCAAGCACGCCGTCAAGGAATATAAGCTTCCGGGATCTTCTCTGCTGAAATCTGAGTCCCCTGTTTTTCCTAACTTCGGTTTCTCATATGGTGACAGAAAGTTAGAAGCAGGGACGATCAATAAGTGAAAGCGCTTATGAAGTGCTTATAAGTGTGTGGTGGGCCAGGGCCGCATTATATCGTCTGATCTGCCAGAGACATAGAGGCGGACGGTGCGAGGTTCCGGGTGTACACAGAGAGAGAGGGCTGGAACATCCTGGGCTACTTCTCCTTTCATCCCACAGTTAAAGCACTAAGTGACTTGGTGTAATAGTTGCGAGACGTATCCTGTCCTCTCGATCGGTGCGCAGTGGGACCCAGTGAGCCTTGGCCAGCGATGACGGTAGCATAATTTTGTTGATCTTATGCTCTCGTCTTGTCTTGCGTCCTGTTATAGAAACAACAAGGTATTGTGGTTTGTAGTAACCCTGGTCTCAAAGTTCCAGACACAACCTGGCAGGGGAGGGGTGTGACAATGGAGATAGGAGCCGAACAGGGTGGAGGGCCGAACTGCACTATGAAGTTGCCAGATGGTACCTTGACGACAAGATCCCGTTATTTGCTCATGAAGACATCTCCACAAGAATACTACGTAAAGCACTACAACACTTCGTAGGCGTACGAATAGTGTCTTGAGCACACACAAGGCGAGAATTTCGCGTTGGCTGGAGAGTGTTTAGAAGCTATGGGCAAAGAGAGCAAGCTAATAGAGGCTGAAACAAGCCCTACCATGCGGATGCCGATGATGGAAGCAAGAGGGGGTGTGGAGCAACTGTTGTTTTCCAGTGAATTTGGGGAGAAGGAAGGGATGGGAAACCTGCCCGACTCTCTTCCTCTTTACTACCACATACGTTCTTCCCTAAGAGAATCGCAACATGTTTGGCTCGTCCCGCGTTGATTCTCTAGTGCCTAGAAGCGCTTGTCGCTAGTGTCCCCTGCGCAAGCGAGGAAACAACCACTCCATGTACATTCGGGAGCAAGACGAAAAGCACTGCATGAGGAGGAGTGGGTGAATACCCAAATTTTCCTCTTCCCTTGACTTCAAGGAGTGTACTTTGTAATGTACCGGATCCATTGCGAAAAAAAAAAATCGCCGGCAGAGGAGCAGGGGATGGTGGGCTAGGGTGGGCATGGACAGACGATAAGTACCGAGTACTTATGCAGTTCTGCAACAATAGAGGGGTCTTCGATGTACTCGGAAAACATGTATACTACTTCCTCCTCTTTGTCCGGTATTCTCGTGATGGAGGTTATATCAAACTGGGGTAGGGTATATTAGAGGTGCAAGGAAAATCTTATTAGTTCTTCGACCCTGTCCTGGCCACGCGGGCTCCCACGCTTCGCAGTGGAAGACCAGTGTCTCCTGCCACACCCGCATTAGACTTCGTAGATTGCCGAAGGTCACAAGCGAATAGAAGGGAGAATAATATATGAACTCTAATGGAAAGCAAAAAAATGGAGAGGCTGGGTGAATGCTCGCTCTCTTGTTGCACTTTGCTGGAAAGGCGCTGACTGATTTCATCTTGGGTTGAGGTACAATAGTCCCTTCTTTCGATCAGAGGAATTGGATTCGGCTCACTTGAGTTCCTCCTATTGGATTGTGCCCGCCGGCTCCGATTCGGATAAATGTTGGGACACTGGACAGACCGAACGACGGCACTTACAATCTTTGGCAAAGGAGAGACATATCTGATGGGCATGGCCAAACAGTGCCATTCTGCAAATGAAGGGATCCAGACCTATCTTGGCTGAGGCGCAGGGAAATTGTGAAAAATGCCAGACATAGATGACGCAGACGGCACAGTTAAAAGCGTGAGAGCACATTGTGTCCGCGCACACTGGAGTTCTTCCCGAGCGTCTCAATTGAGACGTGAGATACAGGAAAGGCGAAGCGATCGATCAATCGACGTTGGTCTCAACACAGCCAACCCACCCCCGATCCCGATGTGTTCTCGTACTTGGTACAGAGTAGTGGGGAGAGGAGACCCCCCAGTCTTGCAGCTTTGCAATTGTCCGAGGCCCTTGCTCTGATGAATCCGGGGGACATGGCAGGTAACCGGCATGGCCGAGCCCAACGTCACTCCAACATGGATGGTACCATGCTGTCCTCCCTTCGTTCATCGCTTCCCAAAGTCTCGCAACTATGTACAAAGGTACTTTGTCGGAGATGTTACCGCAATCCTATCAATCGCTGCAAGGGAAAACCCAGTGCTAGGATGGGTGGTGCGAACCACAATGAGTTTAGGGCCAAAAGTTTGATATTGGGCTGTTGCAATAGAGCCCGCCATGGCCCTAACGAGGATACCGAGATTGATTTGTTGACCTTGAGCTTTCGAGTATCAATCGCCTCTAGGCCAGCCTCGGCCAAGCTCAAATTGTTTGTCTTGAGCCTCCTGTCCCGCTGGCAGTCGAGGTTGGCCTGGCCATGACGACACTGGATCAGAATAGGGCTCAGGCAATTTTATCCTTGGGGAAGGGAAGGCAAATGAACACGCGGTAATTGCCAATTCTGCTTGTTCAGGGATGCGCATGAAGCAATTTTGTTTCATTGGACCTAGTAATAAAACGCGGATTATGCTTTCTGGGCGGTTGACAGGGACTGGGGCGTCAACTGAAGCTGGGATAGACGTCAGCCGGTAATAAACTTGAAGACCCTGGTGATGGGCTGGACACCTTACCAAGTCGGGGCCCTTCTAGAAGCGTTTCCGCAGGTTCTAGCGCCTGGCCAAGGGGCCGTTCCTCGAACAAGATGAACGAACAGACCTCGCATTTGATTGATCTTATTGAAATACTTGCACATGGAACGGAGAAAAGACCTGCAGCAGTGTCGAGTCTGTGTGGTATATTGTCGTTCGCCAAGGTGATACTATGTAATAACATAATTCCAAGCTACTTGTACAGCGATTGATGCAGGGTTCGGAGGGTGTGAAGATACATCGTACAAACACGTGCGTGCCCGTGGCTGTAGTGTACCTGCTCACGAGCAACCCCCAAGCTGGAAGGCTGGAAGGAACATTCCGATGCAAGATCAAGCGGGGGAAGGTAAAATTCGCGCTCTGAGATCCTGCCTCCCATCGAAACCTTGAACTCTTCCAGGGACTCATTCCACCACCTTCCCAGGAGGGGTTACCCGGTACCGCGAGGCACTACAGCATTGAAGTACGAAGTACTTCGTACTAACTGACGCACTAAAATTACTAACTCGTACAAGTAGAACCGATGAGCAGGCAGGATCAATTTAATGTGGAAGCCTACACCCACTGTACTTAATTCGGGGAAGTGGGAACATTGAATCAGTATTTGATGTGGAGTCGCAAGCCAAATTCGGGCAGGTGCCGAGATTGTCACTTTCTATTTTGGGTTGACAGGTCGTCAAAAACCGCACCTGCTCCTTGGAACCAGATGTAAACTCAATCTTATTGCACCAACGTGGAATTCCCCTGAGGAGCAATTGACCATGTTCATACGAAGGAGGAGGAGTACCTGTGCTGGCAGACAAGGGTTGGCACCCGGGCTCCGTGGGGAGAGGGACAAGCGCGCCGCGGTAATAATCCTCAACCGAGCAATATTAACTGGCATCAAATGATGCACATATTGCTGGTATGGCACCTCGACGAGATGAACCTATCGATTGAACCCCCAGGTCGTACCGTGTCGTCGGAAATCCCAACCCTCGGTGACTGTTTTGCTTTCGAACTTCGTATGAAACTACTATGTAAACTCAATTGACAAATGAAGGGTGCAATGTTGCGAGATTTACCTCGACACCTTCCGATTGCATCTCAGCTGTCATCATGGCCTTGTACCTATTTACATACTTCGCACTTCATATCAGAAATCAAGATTATACCGAAGCAGCCCATCTCTTTTTTCCTTGGCTCTGCCGCCAGCTCTTCAACACACAGACATCAACGTTTGTCTATTTGGTGGCAAAGCTGGTGATCTTGTCAATCATGTTAGAGAATCAACCCCCAACTGCCACCCCCTTTTCGCTGCGCCAACTTGAGGGAACTTTGCGATGCTGAACTGCATCAAAGTTGGAACATTGAACTCTTCAAGGGCATGTATCGGACAATTTTGGTGAGCAATGGTGCAGCGTGCGAGTGTCCGATGGCTGAGATGCCAGCCCTTTCCCCTTTCCTCTCGTGCGCGACGCAGTTTGTGATACTGCATCTGCCTGCGTGCCTCTAACGTAGTACCAGGTTTGGCAGGGATACAGGAAGATGGAAGGTGCTCTCCGCGAATACCGCCTTTTTTGATCGCCAGGTGATAGACATAATTCACAAAATGTAATTTTACGCCACCAACTATCGATCCAGACAATTAAACTATTTGAAAAGACATCAGCCGATGCTCTTCATGCCTCGGTGGTGATTTGAGCGTAGATGGTGGAGCAGGCCGGGGCGAGGATGCACCCGTTGCCGTCCTTAGTGCTTCCTCCGATGGCGTGCATAATACCAATGAGTGGGGGGTACACGACTCCCAGGGCTGGTACCCAAGGGGAAGTAGAGACAAACGGGTGTAATTGATCCGTTGGTCTTTTCTTCGTGCTTACACTTACAGTACCAACCAGGCTTTGTTTGCGAGGCCTTTACTTCGTACGCCTCGGGACGGATTCTAGCTTAGAAGCATATCGATACTGTAATTAGCGACATGCAGGACGATAAATTCACCCTAGCATCCTGCGGACTATGCCGTGGAAGGTAGTAGTAGCCTCTTGAACAGAAGTGGGACGAAGCAATTAGCTTCAATTTCCATTTGGTTTGACAAGTCCCCATTTCAGCATGCGGAAGAGCCCTGTTGTGAAGGGTCAATGAAGCATGTTGCCGCACCTTATTTGTATCGAGGGGGAGCGGAAACAAATTATTCCGTCAAACGTCTCGATTGCGGACTCCACCATCCATCACTGAGCCTGAACCAGCCCCTTGGCTCCCTAAACCCGGAATGATATTCAAGTGTATACTCATAATTGTACCGTAATCGGGCAGTAGGATCCCGCACGGTAACGAAATGTGACAGAGACGCTGCTCCCGAGCTCTCGGATACCAGGACCCTGGGCTCTCGAATCCTACCAGCGTCAAAACAAACGGTATTGCAACGAAGACTGCAACCCCAAGGGCGTATTTCGATTACGACGATACCAAGGTTTTGATGCACTGTGTAAGCCTTGTCTCCCATTGCTATGTTTCCAAAAACGAAGCATGACAACACGAAAGGGGTTTAACTTGGTGAAGTTGGCCAGCAGATGCGGATTTGAGTTGGGAGGTATGGTTGGAGGAGATCTCGGACAAAGGAAAGTACATGTAATTTACGAAGGTAATGACTTCATGCTTGAGGTGGACCCATCCTGGCTGGGCGATGGCGAACGTACTTCGTAGCTCGAGCTCTCACCAACTAATCTGACCAACAATGGCACAGCATTGCAATCTATTGTGCCTGTGCCGCTCTTCATTCTGGGGGAAAGCATTCAAGTGTCGTTTAGGGGATGTGTGGTGGCAGGTGGCTCAGCCGGCTGACCTGGCCATAATGCTCACTCTTATAGTGTTCCCATCCGCCGATCACCGATGTATATCTCTAGCCGTCATATATGTGACAGGAATGGGAGCCCAATAAAGAGGAAAAGGGGTCGGAAAGGAGAGTGGGAGAAAAAAGAAAAGGAAGAAAAAAAATTTAAGGAACACACGGGTACATGTCGGGGTTGAATGATTCTGGAATTATAATGCTGGTCAATATCGACGATATTAAATTGCATTGATATGCGCCAACAGGCTGGGTCGGCCCAATTCCTGCAGCTACGTATGTCAATCCTGGAATAAGCTGCCAACGAACCATGGTAAATTCCGAGCCTGTCTTGAAGTCCCAAAGATTTGTGGTACTCTACCAAGGATTGGGGGCCACACCATTACTTGTACTCTGTAGAGGGCTAACGCTATAAATGGGTAACATAGGGATTTACGAAGTAGTCGCATTGAAGGAAAGAAGAATCGAGAAGGCTTCTGCTTCTATCATTGACATTAAACCACCTCACTGCTCAGTATATCGTATATCGTATTGGTAAGGGTGGGAAAGATCTCTCCGAAGCACACTACAATTGTGTAGGTTTGCAGCTTCCTCGATTCAAGCTAGCCCGCCTTTTAAGGTTCCACCGAGGCGGCACTCATGGAAGGCGCACCCGCGGTGTGATCTCATTCGTTTAAGCCAGCAGGAAGGCAGGACTCTCTAAGCCCCGCGGGTAAGGAATGCCCGGAAGGCACGGGCATGTGAATCGACGGACTTCTACTTCGTCGACAAGACAGACTAATCACCCTTGCAACATAGCCAAAGTAACGCTTGAGGGACAATCGAGGAATACCAGGCTTGCGGAAGCCCGCTCCTTCAGTAGGTGTCTTTTCGTCCTTCCATTGTACTTCTTCCTTCGGAGTAATTGCTCAGCCGAGAAACGTTGGTCTGCCTCGATTCCTCATCCAGGTCGCATATCATCAATGACGCGTGCCCCTTATCATCCCGGTCAGAGGAATCCATGGAAGAGTACTAACGACTGATACGAGGTCAGAAGATGGTGAAGACTGTTAATTTCACATCTTGACATCAATCCTATGCGAAGGTCCAGGAAGTACACGCCATTGGGTAGACGGTCGGTGGCTCCGTCTGTGGAACATGAAAAGACCATTATCCATGACCGAACCTGGGGCTCTGCGCTCCCCCACGACCCGAGAAGAAGGCTTCGACAAGTTCTTTACCAGGGTGGCGCTGAAGGAATTACGACGCTATTGCCAAATGCGTCATTGCATTGTGCCCCTGCAGCGGAGAGAAGTTTACATGGGTCAGTCAATCGTCAATCTTTCCCCTGTCAAGACCCTGACCAGGTCACGAATTTTTGATGTCAGCCCTTGCCGGGCTAGGGCTACATACCACTGACAGCCGAATCCAGTAGCTCCTGTAATTGAGCAAGGATCAATTGATGTGCAAACGCCAGAAAAAACGGCTCCTCTCCAAAGACAACAGCCCCTCATGCAACAAAGTGCACCCGTCGGCCGAAACATCTAAACTCCTGATCGACGCCCATGTCCCAAATCTCTTTCAAATCTTTCGATGGCGGGGCGATGCGACGTCACACACTGGGCTACGACGTCCTCTCGATTACTAGCAATGAAGGTTTACGGGCCAAGGGGATCCAGATGTTAAGCCACACCAATGGAACCTTCAACGGAACTGTCTTTTCCGTGTTTCTACGAGAGATCTACGTTGACTGTAGTGCGGTCTAATTTTCCTTGTTTCCTTTATCGCCAGTTTCAATGGAGGGAGCCTACGGAGTGCTACTGCTTGACGAGCGACGCTGGAGCCAAGCCACACGAGATGGGCCACGACGGTTCTTTCATTCCAGCAGCATGGCGGCCGAAATGCCCGGGGCCACATACCAGGTCTAGCAAACACTTCGGCTCTACGTCCCAAGCTCTAGCCAGCCTGACGCTTGGTGCTCCAACTCTGAGACCTAGAATCGAATGAGGATCGCGCCCACGCTGTCCTCATCACGCATTGGATATCTTATCAGCCACCTCCATGCTCTTTTGACACCTTGGCACCGCCCCAGAACGCAGTCGACCCTATGTCAATCGACCTTAGCCGTCGACACTCTCGGCCCCCAGTCCCAGTACAGCGGCTTCCGTCCCTGCTCTTTGTTCTAATATCTCTTTTGCCATTTCCACCTTCCTTTTATATTAAACCCCTTGTCGATAATATGGGAGGCATGCCGACATATCGGGACCCGCATTCGGGTTCTCTCGACTTCCTCAATCCCCGTTTTATTGCCTTGCCATATTAAACTAGATGACTAGTTCAGATTGGCTGAGATCTTAGCTTGTTCGTGGAGCAAGCTGGAGCAAGCCAGGCTAGACCATCCGCTAGGACCCGTCCCCTATCCCAACGCCATCAAACTTGGCAGCAATATTCTTGTCCATTGCCATTGTGCAAAGTATTTTTCCCTCATCCACCCCCCACCCTGTCGCCGGTTGTCATGAGTGCCATCCAAGAAAGGACACACCCCACTGCAAAGAGCAAGGTTCAGACGCAAGGGACGTTTGGCGCATTAATGCATGAACAGCTCTAATATTGCCCCTACGATCCCGCCTCACCCTTCGCGTCAGCGAGCTGAATCAGCCCTTATTTTGCGGACGACTGCCTCATCGACGACGACTCGGGCGAATCTTGGAGCATGCTGCAGAAAACCCGACCCCCGACATTCATCGTCTGAGCAGTGTTATCACCAATCCTTCGCGAAACGTACTCGAATCAGCTCGTCATTCTCCGGCTGAATAGGATAGGAAACATTGAGGTCAAGGCGACAGCCAACCGCGTTTCCGTGCCTTTCTCTGCCCACTAAGCTGAGATGAGGTTGTGTGGAAGAAGAAGCAAAAAAAACTGGTTCCGCGTATATGGTAAATTCAGATCATCTCGTCCCGAGGCCGTCCTTGCATACGCCTACTATCCCCCTCGCACTCTCCCACAACTCTTCATCCCGGTGCAGCGGTGGTGTCGAGCGGCAGACAGCTGGCCCTACACTCTACCCTACCCTGCATACCATATCTATTTGTAGTGCTATTTGTCACCTAATCCTCGCCCTTTTCAACGTCCGATATCCCAATACAATACGGTATTAAGATCAACCTGAACCGGTCTTAGTAACTGTTATTGAGAACCATACCATGGAACTGACCTGCAGCTTCTATGCGCGGTTCATCTGAACACCTTGATTACCCCGAAGTCTGTACGATTTTCTGGTTCTTGGTTCCATGATGGACATCCATGACGGTAGTCTTTTTAACAAGCATAGCAGGATCGCGATACCGCGGAGCCGTGGATGGATGAACAGGGTAGTCCGGGTTCGGGATGCTACCCTAAATCACCTTCTATGTCTTTCTCTTTCTCGTTCTATTTTTCCCGTGTAAGTAAACCCACCCTTCTCTCCTTCCAGTCATCGATAGCATTTAAGCTCATCATTTATGTTTCTCAACTGGATCTTCGACGCTCATCACACGTTGTCAGAACAGGCATATCTAAAGACTGTTTTGTCTTCGATTGGAGACTTCTTGCCCACCATTAACCTCCCTTGAAAAAACTCTGATTTCTGCCGATTTGTCCATCGATCTCGTCCCTTGATTGATTTACGACTTATAATTGTCACATTGTGCGTTTCTCTTATTTTCTTCCCTTACCATCTTTCTCTACACGCCCGTCTCCTCTCCGCAAAGTGATCGGTATGATGAGCAATCCCCCCCATCTTTTCTTCGACCTTGTTCCACGTCCTCTCGTCGGGGCACCTCGGACTTCGACCTACAAGGTGTGGAACTGGAAACACCAAGACTCGGCCCGGCGTCATCTCCATATGCTTGACCCTATGCGTGACCTCATATCTCCCCAGTAGCCGCGCCGGCGGAAGGTTCCAAAAAACGGGAAACGAAAGGGTAAAAAAAGAATAGGGATGCCCCCAGTTCTACTGACTACGCCCAGTTTCCCTTGCGACTATTCTTGCATCCATGGATTCTCACACCCTCACCATCACCTTTGACCCTGATACACACACGCATACACGATCTTGCATATCGTAAACACTGTTTCCGCGTAGGACGAGGAAACAAATTGTAAAGTTCCAAAATATCCACATCAACAGTAGCATTACAACGAAAGAAAAAAGTATGAAATGAAATAAAGTTGGAAAATCTTGTACAAATAAATACATACACGCCGCGCGCACTCCCTTTCCTTCGGAATCCTCGGATTCAACAACAAAATGACACCCTATTTTCATGTTTAACACTCTTTCCTCATTTTGACCCTCAACTTTTGCCTTCTGTTCCCTTTTTTTGCGTTCTTCTTTTTTAGTATCGAATCATCACTTCCACCCATTACATCTCTTCGTACATTCTCCAAATACTATTTTGTACCTTTGCCCCTCCCAACTATCGGACGATCAAACACGCCTTGTTTACCGCTATATGCCGGGCTCGGTAGTTCCCAAACGGGTAGGGGAAAGCTTGCGAGAGAAACAAAGAGATTTCTCAGCAACCTTTTTTTTCCCCCGATTTTCTGCCTTGTCGTTCTTTTCGGGTCCCCGCTTCGTCCTGCTTTCTCTGCCCTCAAGTTTGTTTCAAACTCCTGACGTATGAAGACAATCATCTCGCACATCCCACACCCTGTCCCCTCTCCCTCTATGTGTGAGTGTTTGCCTAGAGGCGTCTTTCTGTTTGTGTCGTAAAAAAGACTCCATAGGCTCGGCCGTACGCCGGGTCCATCCCAATATAGCCTCAACTCGGGGTGGGAGCGTGACTAGAAAAAGGAAAGAAAACGTCGGAGTCTCATTTGTGTTTTCTCTGCCAAAAATTCCCTAGCTCTTGGCTCATGTTTTTTTGGCACCCCCAAGTTGATTGTTAAGCGCTTTCCCTGTTTATGCAAAGTTGTCTGATCGGTCCACGCCAGCATCTTCCATCTCAGCAAAGCCCTGGAAGTGGATAGGTCGGTGCTGATCGCTGTAAAACGGTATCGGCGTGTCGACCTTGCAGCGAATCGGCCGCTTCTCCAGCCTCGTGAACGCGCTACCCATGAAGCTGTAATTCCACTGTCCGAGCTCGGGCACGAGGAAGAAGCCGTTGAAGCGCGGGCTGAGGAGGAGCTTGCGCTTCTCACCCATGGATGTCGTGAAGCCCTGGGGCTGGTCACTCTGCGTGTCCCTGTTCTCGACACCCCACTTGAAGCCTTGAGGGGTGATGGCCCAGGCCGAGAGCGAGACGCTGCCCGGGGTGAACGCCACCGTCACCGTGATCGTCTGGTTATCCTTGGCCCACGATGGGTGTGCGTCTCGTAGCTTGGCGTGCTCGGTCACGTCCATGGCCGACATGTAGGGCAGCTCGTTGCCGGACATCGTGTGAATTATGCCGAGGGGCTCCATGGATTGCAGCAGAGGGTGTTGAGGCAGCTGCTGGGGGAGCTGAACGTTTCGAAGACCGCCAATCTGCGGCACGAGGACGATGCACTTGATCTCCTTGACCGTGTCGGCGTCCGCAGGCGAGGACCCGTAGAGGTATCCGGCAACCTGGACTCGGAGATCTGCTATCTTGATGAAACGTTTGAGAATGTTGTTCGGCATGACGTAAGTGATATCGTCCAGGTCGTTATCAACAGACGAGACGTAGATGTTGTTCGAGCGCGTCCGCAGGTTCGACGTGGCGATGGCGCGAGTGCGCCATTCCGTCCTCGACGCGAAGGTCTGCTGCTCGAACTGCGACGTAGTCGTGACGACAATCTCCTCTCCGCGCACGTTCTGCGTCTTGGTGGTCACGGCCGTGAGCTGCTTCTGCTCCTGCTGCTGCTTCTCGATCTCGGCGGCCTGCTGCCTCTGCATTGACGGCGCGGAAATCTCCATACCCAGGATGATGTCGCGGACTTCGCTGCTGGTCAAGCTGGATACGTTGACGTTGTTTTTCTTTCCGTAGTCGTGCAAGATGAGGTCACGTAGTTGCGTTTCAACCTTGATCCAATCCTCATCCGTGAGCGTAGGCCAAATCTGATGTTCCTGGGTAATGACGGTCTTGTCAGGCCGTAGAATGAGCTTGGTCTTGTCCATGTTGACGTGCAAGGCACGGAGGATAAGGATGAGACGCGAGAAGGCAGTGTATGACGAGATGGTCTTCAACCACTCGTCATACAGGTTGAACAGGACCATCTGAGGCTCCGTAGCACGCAGGATCATGTCACCTAGCTTCTCAACCTTCATGGCTGCCTGGAAGGGCAGCTGAAGCTCGGAGGCACGGATCGAGATGTTGGGGAAGTCAAGGAGATGCACCTCGAGGGGATCCAACAGACCCTTACGAGTGACAATAAGCTGCTTGGGCTGTTCTTCAGCTGGCAACGATCGGATCAGAGCCGCGACTTCTTCCGCAGTCTTCCACTTCGCCAACTGTCCGAGACGCTTCTGACCAGCCCAAACGCTCGTGTGAATAATCTTGAGGAAGAGCTGACCGGTCCTAGGGTTGAAGATGAAGATGGCACCGTTGATAGGCTTAGTCGTCAAGTTACCCTCGAAGGTCTTGTGGATCGTGACACGGTAGACGTTGGTATCATCAATAAACAGTTGGGTCTGGTTGCTGAAGAGTTCCGAGTAGTTTTGGGAATTGAGAAACTCCTGGTTGCTCTCGGAGGCGTAGAGCTGCAGACCCTTTCGGATACGCTCTCGGAGTACGTACAAGGCAGGGTTGGCCTTCATAATCTTCGCCATGGCTTGCTGGATGAGAATCTTCAAGCCAGGGAAGTACATACCGTACGCCGAGTAGAGATTGTAAGCAAGATCGATACCAACCATGAGACCAGTTGCCGAAGGGTAAATACTTGAGCTGTCGGTCGTGTAGTCGAGGTACTTGGCCCTAGTATATCGCTCAATATCGTGCGAGTCGTAGTCACCATAACGGAGCTGCACGTCGATCCAGAACTTGTTAGTTGTTGTCGGTTCAATGACATCCTTGGTATCGAACAGGAGCGAAGGTCGGGTAACGTTCCACTTGTGACTGGCAAAGAGCAAAATATCGGCACAAGAACTGTTCATCTTGTATGACTTTCGGGGGTGGATCGTCTCCTTCTGCACCGTCTCGATGCCCAACGACTCCAATTCCTGGTCGAACACCTGGCACAGATCCATGACGACAGACTCGTGGATCTTCTGCCACAAGTGGGCACGGAAGATCTGGATAAGCGAAATCTTCAAGGTGGGAATCTTGCCGTGAAGGAAGATGCCCGTGAGGTCAAGCTGGACCTGGAAACCAACGTAAACATTGGCTCGGTTGATGGTGGGAGACCACCACAGAGTGAAGCGACGGTTGGGAATCTGGTTGAGACCGGAACGCTGAGCGTTGGTCAGCTTCTTGAACTTCATCGACTCCTCAAAACCGCTGTTATGAAGCACAAAATAATCGTGCCGTAGATATAGCTGGTCTTGATCAACCCTGAAGCCGGCCCACTCAGTCGCCGTGGATTCCAGCGTGATGTCCTTGATCTTGAAGCTGTGGGCTTGCGGAACCAGGCGTTCACGGGCCTGTTTGCGCAGAAGTAGGCAGGGAACCTCAGCCAAGTTTCCGGAGATCTGGGCGACAAGTTGAGGGAACTGTTGCGTGCGAGTTGGATTCCGCATCATCCGTTCCTTGGTCCACACGTCGAAGCCCAATGATCGTGCCAAAGAGACAGTATCCCAGAAGAGGGCCGAATGCGAACGCTTGCTTTGAGCGAAACCAAACATATTCTCCAGATGGACGTACCAGCCAGCCGCATCTAGTAGTCCTGCAAGAACAGCGAGACGAACAGACCGCGAATTTTTCATGTAGATCGACGGAATTCGCTTGCGATCAGCTCCAGGCCCAGTCTCTTTGTGTGTAAGGAGCTCAAGAGCGTCGCCCTCGTCGGAATCGGAGTTGACGTCAATCCCACTGTCGGTGTCTTCATCCTTAGGCTCGCTTGCACGATTTACAAGGAACTCACGAAGTTCCGCCTCGTGGTCCGTGTAGGTGGTGGTATTGCTGCGGTTTCCATCTCCAAGCCAAAGTCCCAAGGAGTATGAATTAACTGGCACCGGTTGTTCAGGTAGCTCGAAACCAGGGGATCGGAAGAGCCGATGCTTGCGCCTCTCTTTCGGATCAAGCGCGGCAAACTCCGCTGCCGTCATTTCAACAGTATCGTAGCGTTCTGCTGCCAAAACATCAACCTGTTCCGGATCCTGATACACTGTCTCCTCGACATTATCGTCGTCATCGTCGTCCTTCTCTCGATGAAGAACCAAGATATGATTCGGGGTCACGACGAGATCCTCTTTGCCGCCGCCGACCTTGATGCGGTAAAGACGATCCTTTCCGCTGACGATGTTGAAAGCACGACGTGGTCCACCGTCCGGTCCGAGGAGTAGGTCACCCTCTTTAACGTCCTCGACTGCAACCTTGGTACTATCATATCGAAGTAGCATTGTTCCTTTAGCAAGACAAGCTTTTTCCCAGAAGAGACCCTCCCAGGACGGGAAACCAGTAGCCTTAAATAGAGTGTGCTCAAGGATGGTTTCGACACCGCCAAGGGCTTGGATAACATCAGTTCTGTAGGCATTGAGGTTCCAGAGCTTTCCGTCGTGCCGCTGACTTGTCCACCAGAAGGGGTTGCTCTTCATGAGCTGATAAAGCTTGAACTCGGATCGAGCACGGTATCCCTTGTCAAAGCTGATTGTGCTCCGGTCTTTCTGGAACAAGGTGTTGATACGAGGCAGACCACGATCCCAACTGTCCTCGAGGTCCTCGAGCGTGAGGCGGCGGTTGTTTTGGTTGGCTTCCATTCGCTTTTGCGCATACTCGGTCCACACTCGCTGGGAGTCGATGAACTCGGCTTCCCAGGGGATGATGTATCGGAAGATGTTAGGAATGAGTGTCTCCTCATCATGGGTCATGCCAGCTCGGTAGTGGGTAACGCCGGTGTCGGTTTGCTTCGACCATCTCTTGTCGCTAGCAGGGATGAGAATGTGGGAGCCGGAGATCATGCCCAAACCACCAAGCTCCTTGGGGGTGTAGAACACGGCAGGAGGGAAACGAGAAGGCATCTTGGAGTTGAGACCAATCTTGACACGAGTCTGAATCTTGGTCTCACACTTGACAATGGTGTCGAGAAGCGTTACAGTAGACACTGCAGCCTCGCGGTAGTAGGTGAAGAGGGCAATCAGGGCCGTGTTCCACTTGTTCGCAATCTTGGTGAATGTCGTGGATCCAGAAGACATGAGGATTTGCCTGATACGGTTGTTGAACTTCTGAATGTCTTCCTCCGTCACTTGCAAGAAAGCATGGGCCGTACGCTCCTTGGTGGTGTTTTCAACCAAGGACCAGACACTGTCCGCCTCGGAGAACTCTTCGTTCTTGTTGCGGCATTTGGGGAGGATGCGGACTTCAAATCCACACATGGAGAAGAGGAGGTTGGGATTGTCTTTGCTGTAAACACTGACGAAACTATCGTCCCAGTCAATCGTAGTGACAGACCGGGGCAGACGGTTCTTCAGATCCCAAAAGACGGCGCGACCGAGGTTGACGTCGTGCCTCATGAGCCGCATGCGGCAGTCCCTGGGCCAGCACTTCTTGCTCTTGTATCCGATGACATTCTCAAAGTTGGGATCCGGTTGTTCAGTGAGGTACCTTTGGATAAGGTCTCGCGCTTCTTCGGCCGTGAACCGGAGGAATACCCAAATCTTGTCGATATATCTGGTGTAAAGGCGGATCGGATGCCTCGTCTCAACCTCCTTGCTGCCGAACTGGAGGAAGTCATTAGGCTTCTGGGGAGGTCCGTCAATCTCGCTGGCTCTCTGCGGGCCGAGGAGGAGAAGATCGAGGATGAGGCCGTAGTACTGGAAGACAAAGGCTGAGAACTGCAAGCCACGAATCATACCGTAGCTATTGGTGTGGTTCATGTCCTTGTATGTCAACTGCACGTTGTTCTTGGCGGTGATGTAGTCTGCCAGGTTGTGGTCCATAATGAGCCTCAACAGCGAGTTGAGTAGTGTGAGTTCAACCTTTTCATAGACCTTAGCGAAGGAAGTCTCCACCAAGACGTTGCATTCGCCATCCTCAGTCACCCAAACACGGTCCAGGTTGTTGATGCCCTGAGCCCACTTGTAAACCAACAGCGGGGAAACCTCGGAATCGGATGGCTTGATCCACGCGGGGAAGAGGTTCCTCTGGTCAGCCTGGTACCAGAGGTATTGGTCGAGGTACGCATCGCTAATCTTTTCCATGGGCTCAATGTCGTAGACAGGGTTGATTGTGCTATAGTTGTCGTTCATATCAATGCTGACCTCCTTGAATGCTCTCTGCGTGAGCAGGAAGCGCTTGATCCTCTCTAGCGTGGTACCCGGGCTATCGTATGCCTGCTCAATCAAAGCCAGTTCTTCTCTCTGACTCTGGTTGAGTCGACCCTTGACGGAGTAAGCCTCCCTTAGCCTCTCAAGCGCGAGGATGAGAATCTTGGTGTCGTGCTTATACGAGACGCTAGGGAAAGGGATGGGCGAGAACTTGCGAGACTCAAGCCAGTGGACGGTGGTTGTATAGATGGCGACAGCCTCTTCAGACGAGACATAGGGTCCGTCCTTCATGTGGTTGTGCTGCCTCTCCTGTTCCGCCTTGAGCCAGAGTCGAGTTAGACGGCCGACGTTCTTCTTCGCCACAGTCTTGTCGACAGTGGCACCTCGTCGAATTCGCTCACGGTTGTAATGGGCGACAGAGATCCACCAGTCGGCCTTTGCCTTAACATAACGAAGGATGATGTTCTCGATAGGAGCAGGAAGGCCAGGCACCTTCCAGGGAATGTTACTCTTCCAACATCTCCAGGCCTCCGACAGATGTTGCAGAACGGTGTTAACCTTGTTCTGCTTGATACCTTCGGGCATCATGTCCATTAGATCCGCCATGACGGACGCCCTGAGCTCCAGGTCGTAGTGAGATTCAACACGTTGTTTTGTGACTGTCTTGGCCACGCTCTTGCTGTGACGACCCTCAAATTGGCGGGACAGGAGGTTTCCGAGCCATCGCTCAAGGAGGGGAATGATACCTCGCATAAAGAAGAGCCATACCCTCCATGAAGGGGCCCAGAACCCACAGCCTGGACCTTTACCAACGCCATTGGTGTTGAAACGGTAGTAGATCAGATGCTTCAAATCCTTGCAGGAACGGATCTGATGCATGAGCTTGTACTTATAACGGTACATACCCGTCAACTGACCGACGTGATTGAAAGCATAGTGAATACCATCAGCGAGCACGAAGGCATCGATGTTACCCAGTCTGAACTGGCAATGAGCATCGACAATAAGCTTCACCAGACGCAGAATTTCCCTCATGAGATGGAAGGCATTACCGAAGCGCGACTTTTTGCGCTCCTTAGTTGTCAGGGTTTTGACAGGCTTCAAGTTGAAGTTGTAGTCGAGATGGAGGTATGTGAGGTTCTTTCGGTGAATCAGGAGGTTAAGCATATTGAAACCTTGCCGGCAGACTTGCAAGCCTGCCTCAACCCAGTCGATTGTCGTCTGCTGGAAGAACTTGGTCTGCTTTAGAGACTTGAGCAAGTCTTGCCTATTCAACGACTTGGCTGGCTTCTTGTGCAGCTCATTCAGGACGTACGTCTTGAGAAGCTTTTGATACGATACCCTGACTTTGACCGGGCACTTGCCTTGCATGGGTGGGTGCTCCAGGTGCCACTGCTTGATAAGCGGTACATCCTGAGCTCGAACCATCTTGCCCGAACGATGGTTGAAAGGGTACGGTGCCCACCAAAGTTCAATGGCATCTGCCGACTGCTCGGGAGCAAGTTCCTCTTCCGCTAGGAACGGCTCGACCTCCTTAGGTAGGGCGAAGGCATCCTCTTCAGGCTCTTCATCGTTGCCAGGGCCAAATACTTCATCCTCGGGGCTGACGTAACCCTCGGCGGGTTTGAGAGGAGGGATGATATGAATAGCCTTGTCGATGTGGAAGGTCGGCAGATCGGGGTCTTCAGCTCGCGTGAAAACGATTTGGGGGTGTGAATGCCACGACAAGTGCACGCCACGAGGGAGGGAGTTGTAAAGATACGGGTACGCGACGCGGAACTCGTTTCTGTTCTCGCCACGGAAGATGATACGGTCGATAGCATTGAATTCGCCAATATCCTCGTCGTTGGGATCGATGTCCTTGTAAAGAGGTTCGAATCGCGGCCCACCGGGAAGAGCGACGTTGAGGGCCTTAGCGGCCAAGAAACTCTTCAAGTCAAAGAGATAGAAGTAGTTCTTGTCTACCACGTCGGAGACGAGGGGCTTGCTGAGACGGAAGAGGGCAGCCATCTGCTCCAGAGACAGATTCCAGGTCTTGTAGCTAGGACCATTGACGTATTCGGTATCGAGAAGTGCCCTATGATCGTAGAACCACTGGAAAACAGCCGAATCCTCCTCCTCATCGAGGTCGAACTGGATAGGTGGTAGAGGCTCGACCTCTTCGATATTCTCGGACCACGACAACGGCGGCTCCTCATCGTCGAAGGGAGGGAATCGCATTCGCTTGAACAGGGCTCGGTCCTGCTTCTCTCTCCTCATGGCAATCCACATCATCGCCCACTGCGCAAAGAAGACGGGCTCGATGACTCGGGGTATTTCGTTTACGAGGGTCAGGCATCCGTTGACGTGGTATAAGACCTTGACTTCACGAGTCGATTCCCAGGGCATGGGCATGTTCTCGAGGAGTTTTAATACCGCATGAGGCATGAATTTGAGAGCGCCGAGGTAGCTGCGCTTGTCGCTCGTGTACTTCTTCTGGGAAACGTCGCCGATGTCTCGAACAATCTTGCGCAAGTGCTCAGGGGGCATGTCGGCCTTTTGTGTCTCGACGAAGCCCGCCTTGCGCTTCTCTCCGAATCGATTCCGTTGATGGCGAAGCCATTCCTTCTTCTTCTCGGCAAACTTTGCCATTCGTAGGTCGGCAGGCGGCCGGTATCCCGGGGGGGGAGGAGCAGGGA
>SJVG01000143.1:0-57151 GCA_034774675.1 Scedosporium minutisporum
CCCCCCTTCAGTTCTCCTTCTCCGACCCACACCGTTGGCACCTCCACGTTCTTGGTGTAGCATTGCATTGCATATCGAATTATGTAGAGAGATGCTGGTTGGTGCATTGGATCTAGTTATCGCAATCTTAATGTCCAGTCCAACGCACACCTCCTTGCATAGTAGAGATGACACTTCTAAACAAGCAGGTAGGAATGCAACCATCCACATCGTCGTTACTCTACCAGTCTCGTACCTGCAGACAGCCAGGCAACCACAATCTGTGATCCCCAAGATTAATACTCTCCACAAAAAAGGACAAGTGTGCAGCTCGGTGTAGACGGCACAAGTTGCCAGCAACAGAATTGGTGCGCCCTGTCGACCACTCTCCCATTTGACCCTTCAATGTTGCCTTTTCTTTCTCCGAAAGGGTTCGACTAGAACGGGTTCCTCGCCGCTGTCTTGCGTCCAGGTCGTTTTATTCATTCAGGATGGGGAGCCACTGAGCTGCTCGAGCTTCCGTGCTACCTGTACCTACCCGTCCTATAGTTTCGGCTATGAGGTTATCACCACCCCGACAATGGAATTTCTCGCCATGATCATTAATCCATCATCGCCACAGTATCTCTTTCTAACCAGTTGTCATTTTATTCCTTTACTGCACCTTTTCCTTTTCTCGAACCTGAACTTTGTACTTATGCTTTCATCTAACCTCCGACTTCCCACTCACTGTCCCTTTTCCCAGCTAGTGATCTCAGTCTCTGTCCGGGCTAAGAGTGGGGGAAATAATAATCAACCCTGAAGCTTAAGCCCGTTCCATAGTGGTAGTATCATTGATCTGTTCCGGAATACTACGATCGAGTACTACAGTCTCCAGATCATATAAATCCTGGCCGCAGCTAATAGCTCAGCATCCAGAGATATATTACACCAATTGCCACCTCGGCCTTACTTTAATAATAATAATCATCGATACCCATTGCCCATCATGGTCTTGGCCCAATTTCCTCTCCGCATTTCATCAAATCCCCCCTCACGAGCCACTGGAACGGGAACCCCACAACGCGGCGGCTCTAGGTCCGCCCAACCGCAAACCCGCCGGGGTAATGCAGAGAAAAGGGAATAGCTCCCCTCGGCCTCTCCACGTTTCCAGGAACGCCAAGCCTCTTGTCGTTTTCCTCTTAGGGCGAGGTTAAATGTTGCTTTGCGGGCCAAAATTTCCCCTCAATCACGGGCCTTGCTTTCTTCCGTCTCATTTCCTATATCGCACTCACATATTCTCACTTACACTGGAATCCGGTCCGCGGCAGAAGAAAAGGCACGGTAGCAAATTACACGCTCCAAGTTGGGTTCCATTCGACTCTTATAGGAGCGAATGGGGTGAATTCAGCGCGTTTTTGGAGGATCCTAAGCCGAAGAGCTCGAGTCTATGGGGTAAAGTGTGAAGAGTGCAACTCTGACCCCTTCATCTAACACGATGTGCCTTCTCTTTCCTTCAATCATGGCTGGTCTTGGCTCTCTTTCACGGCTTTGAGACTCTGTATATAGTAAATGTAGAAATATAACCCCGTCCGCCCAGTGTTCCTCTCCGTTCCTCCCTTCCCCTTCTCCCTTCCTCCTACCCAGGTCCACTCGTTTACCCGACCACCGTCCACTCATTCACACCAGTCCCCGGTTAACCATGGCCCTCCTCCTCACCTCCACCCTCCTCGCCAGCCTCGCCGCCGCCCAATCCGTCGGCGAGGCCCCCGAGGTCCACCCCAAGCTCACGACCTGGAAGTGCACCGTCGCCGACGGCTGCGTCTCCCAAGAGACCGCCCTCGTAATCGACTCCCTCTCCCACTGGGTCCACCAAAAGGACAACCCCTCCCTCGGCTGCGGCAACTGGGGCAGCGGGCCCAACGCCACCGTGTGTCCCGATGTCGAGACATGCCAGGAGAACTGCGTCATGGAGGGCGTCTCCGACTACGAGGGCTACGGCATCTTCACTGACGGTGGGGCGCTTACGCTTAAGCATCTTCGCGAGGATGGTAGCGTTTCGAGCCCTAGGGTGTATTTGCTTAATGAGGATGAGGATAAGTACGAGATGATTAAGCTTACGGGGAATGAGTTTACCTTTGATGTGGATGTATCGAAGTTGCCTTGTGGTATGAATGGCGCGCTGTATATGTCGGAGATGGAGGAGACGGGTGCGAGGAGCGAGTTGAATACCGGTGGTGCTTCGTATGGTACCGGCTACTGTGATGCCCAGTGCTTCACGACGCCATTCATCAACGGTGTTGTAAGTGGAAAACAAAAAAAAAAAAAAAGAAGCGGAAGGGAAAAACCACTGACACAGAAAACCACAGGGCAACATCGACGCCAAAGGCTCCTGCTGCAACGAACTCGACATCTGGGAAGCCAACTCCCGCTCCACCCACCTCGCCCCCCACCCCTGCAACATAACCGGCCTCTACGAGTGCACGGGCGACGAATGCGCCTTCGACGGCGTCTGCGACAAGAACGGCTGCGCCTACAACCCCTACCGCGTCGACCAGTTCGAGTACTACGGCCCCAAGCTCACGGTCGACACCTCTAAACCTTTTACCGTCGTGACGCAGTTCCCCGCCGACGACGAGGGCAAACTCAAGGAGATTCGCCGCTTGTATGTTCAGGATGGGAAGGTTATTCGGAATGCGCAGATTAACGTTGAGGGGCTGCCGAAGAATAATTTCATGACGGATGAGCTTTGCGAGAAGACGAATTCGGAGAGGTTTATGGATCTTGGTGCGTTGGCTGGGATGGGTGAGGCTATGAGCAGGGGTATGGTTCTTTGCATGTCGATTTGGTGGGATGAGGGTGGTTTCATGTCTTGGTTGGATTCGGAGGAGGCTGGGCCTTGCAAGGAGGGCGAGGGTGATCCCAAGAATGTTCTCAAGGTTGAGCCTGATCCGACCGTTATCTTCTCGAACATTAAGTGGGGTGAGGTTGGCTCGACTTATAAGGGCACCGAGTGCAAGAAGAAGCGAAAGCTTTAAGCTAGAGAGGTGCACTCGATGGGGTTTTGCGCAGATCAGGAGGAGGGAATGGAGCGGGACTCTACTGGTGTATATACAGAGCAACGCAAAACGGAGGCAGGATGTTGCAAGTTTATAATCTTCCATGTACATCCTTGAAAATTCAAGAACTTCGCAATTTTTCACACAATTCTTCTGGTCAACTCTCTTTGACTCATACTGACTAGTGAAGTCCTAAGCATATCTCTTACGATAGTCGACTACGTACGTCCAGGGATCTAAAAGTAAATCATAAATAAAACCGAAACCCAGAGCTCCCTTGATATAGTACACCAAGTCACTCCATACGTCCATTCCAAGCCGTATTTACCGTCAACAGAAGGGAAAGGAAAATAAAGAGAAAAAAATAGGAAAAGAAAGAAAAAAAGAACCAAAGAACCCAATGGCCTCAATATCCCGACGCCATCCAATATTACCCGGATCCGACGCTGTAGACCATATTTCATATATCCTTTCCCACCAAGAGCACCTAAAACTCCACACAAGTCACCAAAGAAAAGAGAAGACGAGAGAAGAAAAAAAGAAAAGAAAGAACGGAAAATAGGTTTCACTCAAGCAGCGTTGCAGCTTTCCAAAACGCCTTAATCACATCCTTTGGCCGAACGCCAGGACTACGTCCAAGGCACACCGAGCGGAAGACGAGTTCTGAAGTTTTGTGTTAATGGAGTGGGGGAAGATCGGTGACAGATAGAGAGAGAATGAAAACTAACCAGTAACAAGCTTGTCAATATTGAGCGACAGCTTTTGCTTAACCGCTGGGCCGGTCCCACTTGCATTAAACGGATCAGTGAGCGGGATATCGCCAAAATTGATATCTCCAAAGGCTGGCTGGGGCACCTCGGGTGAGTTGTTCGCAGGTTCGGAAAATTGGTTCATAAGGAGAGGATCGATTAGGTGTGACAGAGAAACGCTGCTTGCGGCTGTCGTCGTTGTCGGGTTGGGGGCAGAGTCGAACATCGGCGTGGTAGGAGGGGCTGGGGTGTTGGTGTTTGCGTCGAGGTCGACATCCGGAAAGGTCATATCGCCGTAGATCGGATCCATGATCATCTCCGTTGCCGCCGCGAGGACAGATTCGAGTGTAAAATCGCTGGGATCGATTTCGACGGTAACGAAATCGGAAGCTGGGGGAATATAGACGCCTTTCTGCCGCAAAAAGTACTCGATTTCGTCCGGATCGAAAAAGTCTCCTTGGAAGCCGGGAAACTTCATGCGCAGCCTATCGTCCATTCGCATCTCCCGCGCATCCTCGACCGGCGGCTCAAAGGGACCCATGGAAAAGTTGACGCCACGAGATGGTTTATGAGGTCCTCGCGTACCCTGATTCCCAACCGGTATCTGTCGAGAAGAGGAGGATGATGAGGAAGGATTGGAGGCGCCGTCGCCGCTACTCGAGGTAATGTCGGGGGTTGGAATATTACTATAGTCAGTAGCATGGTTCATGAGGTTGAAGAACGACCCGGCGCCACCAAGATGGAAGAATGGAAACTTCCAGTTGTGGAGGGTTTGTCCGTTGTTCCGACTGAGACAGTCAGTTACTCTCTTCACAATCTTATCACGGGGTTCAAACAAAAGGCAAAAGCCGAACACGGCTCCGAATACATGGGGAGGGGGGCTAGGCATATTCAATAACACTAGGGCTTGCTCGAGAGCTGCCCGTTGCATGCGCCGACCAAAGGTTCGTTCCAGATAGGAATACGACTGGGGCACGGGGGGGACGATGAAGGGCGGGAGAGGCGAGGCGGCGACAGCATAAGGAACAGAAGGATCCAGGAGACTTCCCGGATTGCGAGCGTCGAGAGACGTACCAAATGGGTAGCTGGTATTATTGCCAGATAATGGCCGTGATACCCTCTCGACGATGGTTCGAGCATCCGAGGGACGCGAGGCCCCGTTCGGGAACTGGTAACCAAACGGGACCGGGCCAGCAGGATTTGGTTCTCTTCGCGGAGTACTGGACTCGTTGCGCACCTCAATGGTGGAGTGTGTACCGCTCGCTGCCGACCCCCTTCTGTTCGAATTCGCGCCTGTCGCCTCGCTACTGCCAGCCGCCGCCGTGCCCGCACTCGGCCCCGAAGACAACACGCCATGGGGCTGAGAGGGCCACGACGAAATTTCTGGGGAGCTTGAAAACCTCGTCACGTTCTGCGCACTAGTGCTGGAGCTGCCAGTGTTCACACCGTCGGACTCGTTGTCTGGAGCTTGATCTGCATCCCTGGAGGAGGCATCATCGCTCATCTTCCTCGCGAGGGAGACGAACTTCTCCGTCGTTGCTTGCAACTGCCTTCCAAACTCGGGAGCAGCTGATAGAAGGCCTTGAGAGACGGCGGTGTCATATAAATTCATAAACGCCTTGCTCATCTCTTCATTGGTGTCTTGAAGCACGTTGACCTTTTTCTCGAGGGTCTGAATCGCAGTCTCTTTGCGATTGCGATACGCCCTTTGAGCAAGGCGAATTTGAGTCCGACGGCGCTGTACATGTATGTTAGTGATGAGTTCACGGGTATTCATTGATGAAACAGAGTATAATATTTTATAAGTGAATTATAGAAGTAGATAAATATGGTTTTATAGAATAAGTGATTTAAGTGGGCCACTTTGTGAGGGCGCCATCGCGATCTGAGATGCATGAGACGGAGAAAGAGATTGAGTTACTTACATCAGCTGCTGTGTCATCTTTCGGTTCAACCCGAGGTCGGCCTCTTGCTCTCTTTTTAGATTCTGATGATATCGTTTCTTGGCTCTCTATTGTCCCCACGGATGGTCTCTTCTGTTGTGGTGGTTGTTGCTGTTGATAATGGTGATGTTGAGAATGTTGAGAAAGCGCGTCATCCCCGCCATGGTAGGGGGGCGACCTCTGATTTTGGCGATGCGACATGGTTGAAGAGGAGGGCCTTGGGGCCTGAAGAAAGTCACCATCATCGTATTGTTGGGGACTTAAAATGACAGACAGGTCGGTCATAGGTAGGGACCGACCACTCGAGGGTGAATTGTGGGGAAGAAAAAGAAGAGTTGCCTTTTCGCTTCCTCCTCGAAGAGAGAGAGGAGAGGGAGGGGATAAGATTCAATGGCGATGCGGGTGCCGGTTGAGCCACACTAGACTTGAAAGAGGCACACAACGCACGAGGCAGGCAGCAGCAAGAGGCAAACGGCGGGAAGCGGGAGGACACTGGCAGACGGCGACGATTGGTGACTGTACTTGGCAGATGCACACACACGCAGCAGTAAGCTTGAGGTTTTCTGTGCTGTAGCGAGGTCAACTAGCGCTGAAGGGGGGTCAGTGTTTAACGGCAAAGTACTGTGTACTTTAGGATTCTGTTTGTGGTTAGCGGGTTTCGAGGTCCAAAAGACCTGGCACGGTTCTCCAGTGAGAGGTCCTGGAGACGGAATTTGTTAGTGGGCAAGTCCGCCGTTCGAAGACTCCAAGCCTCGGCTTCCAGACGGACAGTAAAATAGACCTGAGGACTTGGCGAAAATCGGGACAAATGGAAGGATTTTGGCACTAAAAGGCAGGAAAACTTCTGGTGCTCAAACTTCGATCAATTTGTCTTTGGACGTAGGATTAGGTGTAGACTCTGATGAACCGGCAACTGAGCTAGGGGTATTATAAAACTACTCTGTACTCGTCGAGGCGGCTGTTAATCGTGCTCGTGATCGTGATCCTGATGGGGATTGATTGGCGTGAATAGTGTCAAACCAGACCAGACGGACGGATTCCAGAGCTCTGCAGTTTTTTCGAAGAAGCTGAAAATCGAGAAACGGGAGACGCAAAGAATACTGAAGGTACCATCAATAGCCACGGTGAGAGAGGAAAAGCTTGATTATTTATTCCAAGATAACGCGAGTACACCGCTGGGAAATAAGAAACGTCTGGGCTATCATCCACAAAACACACAGGAGGGAAAAGGAAAAAAGAGCTAAAAAAGCTACGCTTCTCTCCCCCGGTCTGGGCAGGTGGGTAAAAAAGCCGCCATCGTGGAGCATCTGTCGCAAGCGGCCCGAAAATCGAACTTGTCGCGATAGGGGGGTGTGGTTCCAGGAGTTGACGTCGTTATCATGGTCTCTGTCGTCATCTCCGACTTGTCTTAGCACAGCAGCAGCACAAGGGCATTCCGCGGACGACGAACAACAAACACACAAGCGTTTCCCGCCCCTCGCCATATAACTTCCTTTCTGTCCCCTTCCATTCCTCCATTTCCCAGCTATCCCCCCGCCCGCCCTTCGCATTTCTCTCACATGGGTAACTGCTGCAATCCGCAATCTCGCACGCCCCCTTTCTCCGTCCTCATATGTCAGTTCGTTCCCCTATTCCGAAGGTTGTTACAGGAACTGCTGGAGCCGACTGGTTTGACTTGCCCCCCACGAGCTACCATGCGTCGGAGAAAAATGGCTGTTGGTTGAATTAGACGATTACTCATCTTTCCCCATCCTTGCGTGATTGCGGCGCTTTAAGGTGCAGTCGCGTACCCCAGTAAAGTACTGAGGTACTTGTAAGTACCTGTCAAGAGTCGTCAGAGCATAATTTCAACGCTCGGCTACAACCCTTTCACATTCATCCAGATTCCAGACCTCCCCCCGGTCACTCTTCCACCCCAGCTTCGGTTCGGGCAGGTCCCCTCGGCCCACGGCTCATCATATCAGTGTGTCGTGGCCTGGCCTTGCCCGGCCTGGCTGGCCAGTTGGAACAATGGGAAAGCGGACCACATGTCATGCAATTGGATGTGTTCGACGGGCTGGCTGTCACCTGCATGAATATTCACCCTCAAGAGGACAGGGCCGGCGGCCTCCCCCTAGTCAAATGGGTAGTGACAGTCATGCAGTTGTGCTTGTCCTCCGGACAGGAACGGCGAGGGTGAAGGGCTAGTTACCGGTTTACCTTTCTTTCGAAATGTATGCGAGGTATTTCGTGATATATAATACAGAGTTTGTGATCTTGTGTAACCATGCAACCATGCTCATGCTCATGCCCATCCCGGTCATCCAGAGCGGGTATAATCGGTCTACTGTAGTGTACATTGCTCCTGTCATCCATCCCGTGGGCCAAATCCAGCAATTTAGCATTTGTAATGGTTCGGCTCCCCGAAATTGGTACACTCCGTTCGATAAAACTTGCGTCACTTGCGACTCCGTCAGCATCATGTCGCCATTTTCGGCTGTGTTCTAGCATATTCTTCCCGCGTCTCGATCTCCGCGAGGGCCTCTTCCTCCCGGATCAGATCAACCATTGCCTTTGCCCTGGCGATATGGTCGATCCTGATCCTTTTCAGCCTGGACTTAAGCTCGTTCCGCGCTTCTTGCAAATTCCGGACATACGTGGCCTCGCCGCCCCCATCCAAGAGATCTTGCTCGAGGCGGGACAGTTTCCTCCGTTTGCTCTCCTCCCGAGCCAAGTCACCCATCCTCTTCTCCCACCTATCCTCAGTGAATGCGTCCGGTATCAGGACATCTGTGATCTCTGATGACAATTGCGAATAGAGCTGTATTTTTTCATTGAAACTTCGTATTTTGCCGGACAACCCCGGCGGTTGGTCTCCCTTAGTTATGCGGAGAAATGGCACGCCGAAGGATGTAGCACAAAGATGGGGGATCTTTCGGTCTCCCTTGAGAGCCGATTTTGGAAGCGGCCGTACCGTTGCCTTGTACACTGGTGGCTCGTTGGGATCATTCGTCATGGGTGGGAGGCGGGTAAGGAGAGGAATGGATGGCCTTTTTGGAGGCTCGGGCCGGGGCGGCCGAGCGTTGTACGCGTGCACTCGATCTTTGATCTCATTAAGAATAGATGCGTATTCGGGCGACGTAACGATCTTTGCCTTTTCAAAGAGCGAAAGAAACTAATCGGCGGTAGTAGCATGAGGTCAGTCTTTTGAAGGATTCCGCGGTCATGTACAAGATTCCCTTCCGATCGCCCTACCTTGTATCCTGCGCTCAGCCCAGCGTACACTAAGCGCGGGCTAGTATCTGCTCTGTTCTTGCGGAACTGCCTCCTAATGGCGGCCCGGATCGGGTTCTTGTTGTCGAAGGTAAGTTCCGGGGGGAGAGGGATCTCTCGACCGTAGCGCAAGAGCGCCCGGTAGAGGGCGAGGCAAGCGAAACGGTGCTGCGAGTTTTGGGCAGGAACTAGGATCGGCATAGTCGTCGGGTTTCTTCGCGGGATCCTGCGCTTCCGGTCAATAGGAGCGAAGAAGAGCACCGGTCGCTTGCTGCCTGAATGAGGGCCTCATTAAGTGTTTTATTCCGCCAGCGTCGCCGGGACGAGAATTCGCGAAGCTGGTGAATCCACACGCGATCGTTAGATTTTCGATGGGGTGGAGGGTGACTAAGCACGCGACTCAATTTCGACGACACTGAACATTCTCGACTACCCCGGATTTTATTCCTCTCTCAGCTTTTTACTGATAAATTAACCTCTTTAGGTTTAAAAAGAAATGAGCGAAAATTTATAAAAAATAAAAAATAAAAAATAAAAATAAGAAATAAGAGCTAATCGTTTCTGCATAAACAAGAACTTTGTGTTCCGAGGATTAGTACGGGGTGGAAAAGAAAAAGAGAAAAAGGAAAGGCTCGCTCGTTTTGCTCCTCTGATCAGATCAATCAAACCCCACAACTTCCCACCGCAACCATATCCCAACATCTCCACCCAACCTTGGATCGTATAATTTTTGATGATTTTCTAGGAGAAGCCCCTTCGACAGTGGTCTTCCTTTCCTCGGTTTGGCCAATATCACAGGACCTACCTTTGTACGGGTAGACCGAAGCTTCTTTGCCGAGTCCCATATCCCCGACCACTTGCATGCCACGCCACAGTTTACAAATGGACCTGTCTCACTCCATTCGCTCAACTCCCCCAACAAATGTCTTAGGCCCCGAGAGGGAGGGGACCAATAGCCACCTGTGGCTGGTTGGCCCTTTTCAGGTATGCTGGACGAGACAACTCAGGCCGTCGGCTAGAACGGTTTTCAACCCAATCAGCTCCTGGTGGTGACATGCATGTATTTAAATTCGACCCTCTTTCTGTCAAGGCGGCGTCTTGGCGAGTCTTCATACCCAAGAGCTGTCATGAGTACTAGCGGAACCTGACCTGATTTTGCAACTGACAATAGCATGCTGTTGATGGGGAAATATGCTTTCCGGGAGCCAAAGATTACATGGGGAAGAGGAACTGAAAACCTTGCTACCCGGGGGTTGCGAACAGCGTCCTAAAGGGGCAAGGCATCACGACCTCCGAGATTACTTCGTAGGACAGAGGAATGAATCTTCATCTTCACCTTCATCTTCATCCAGGACTGAGGAGGCCGCAACCCACCTCTACGGACATGCCCCGAAATCTTGGGTCATAAATACTCTAGCCCATCTGCATCAAGAATAATGACCTGCAAATGAACGGCAAGATGTCCTACATCAGGGCACCCTTATTTCAGCCCTACTGACCTGGCAGGCGACCGCGCCACCATAAACAGCTGCTCCGCCTACTTCGTAGTTGCCCCTAGCACCTGTAAAAGTCATGTCCTCTCCGTCTCATTGGTAGAGTCTCTACTCTCCTCCGGCTTTGTGACTCTTTAACGCGTAGACTAGGCTAAAGCCTTTGTTGCATCCCCATCGTGTAGTGTCTGGGCATGTTACTTGGCTTCCTGTCCAGGCAGTCAAAATGGCTGGGAACCCTGCCACAATCTTCTCGAAACGGTCTATCTTCTTAATTTTCTTCTTTTCTCTTCTCTTCTCTTTTCCGCTTTCTATTAGCTTCTGAAACCAGGTTGTAGTACTAGCTTCGACTTTTTCCTTTCTTTTTACTTTTACTACTCATGCATTCATAACCAATATCTCCTACCCAATATGTGGCGACCCTCATCGACGAGGCCCCGGGGTATCTCGGCATACGAGTACAACACTCAGTATAACCTCCAGCCCACGGAAGATCAAGAAGAAGCCAGAGATGTCGCAGAGCGCAAGGGGTACTCGACGGCGTTCAAGAAGAGGCCCGACTACAAGCCGACGGCTCTACGATGGTACTTTATAGTTCTCCAGATCGTCCTGCTCTGTGTGATGATTGCCATCGTTGCATATTGCCGCATTAAGATGCCGCACTCGGACAATACTGCAACAATAGAGGAGCGGTCACTAAATCTCGATGGGGAAGTCAAAGTAGGTCTGGATCTGGGGGTGTTCAAGCGTGGCGAGGAACTAGCGCAAACGACGGGTGCGAATGGTCTTCTCTCTCCACCGCATGGGGTTCGGGCTTTTGCTGGGCCGACTCCTATCCTAGCAGCACGGGCAACCTCCCCGATAGCCACACCGGCGGCTGCACCCTCTGCTACACCCTCCTACACGCCTAGTTTCTTCATTGCCGACATCATCACCATTATGAAGCCGTCTTACATCCAATCTCTCATCGACGACTCTAGCACACTCGCGTCGCAAGCCGAGCAAGAAAAGAATGGTATCGAGATCGATACCGAGATCCCCCTGGTTCCCTGCGGCACATCGACCGTCTGTACCACGACCATCACGAGAAAGGTCATCACCACACTTATCATCCCAGCAACGACCGAGGTCTTCACAATCACGATGGGAGCCACAACCGTTTATCATATAACAGAGGTGGAGGAAACCGTGACTCAGCCGGACGTCGTCTTTACTACGGATGTTGTAACCGAGATCGAAGATGTGAGCGAGATCGTGGAGACAACGGTTTTCACGATGCGAAAGCCGCCGCCTCCCGGAGGGTCGTTCACGGGCAACTTCACTCAGCCTCCACCACAGCTGACTACTCAGACAAGGACGAGTTCCCAGACGATCACACAAACGGTTACGACACCCTCCGTTGGAACATCCGCGGGCACCACGGGCGTCATCACGAAAACCGTCACCGAGACGGAGGTGATCCCCAAAGAGGCTCTAGCCACAAGAACCGGGGAAGACCAAACATACTTCCAACTTGGAGAGACGACTATCGAAGTTACATACACACCTCCGCCCCAGGAGAGAGTTGCGGACGTTGCGGAACCCCCGGTTACGCAGATAATTACCACCGTAGACCCTGGAAGGACAGTGGTAGACGTGGTTCAGGACCAGCCGTTCCAGGTTGTGGTTAACGACAACAATGAAGTGAAGACAGTCGTGGTTGGCGCTCAAGTTGATCAGGTGGTGCAACAAGTAGGAGGCGATGTGACCAATATGGTGGTTGTCGTCACGCCGGTTCCGATTGGGGTTGGTCGGGCCGGTTCTAACGGCAAGAGTGGGACGAATAACCCGGGGCAGCCCGGTCAGTCCGGCAACTCCGAGAACGGATCTGGGAACGTCCAGAATTTTGGAGATCCGGATAGAGGAGGTTCCAATTCTGGGCAGGGAAATTCAAACTCCGGGCAAGGAAATTCCAATTCTGGCCAAGGGAGTTCCAATTCTGGCCAAGGGAGTTCCAATTCTGGACAAGGAAATTCCAATTCTGGGCAGGAAAATTCAAACTCTGGGCAGGGACAGTCTAATTCTGGGCAAGGAAACTCTAACTCTGGGCAAGGAGGGTCCAGGCCGGGGTTATCAGGATCAGCCGCAGGTCAAGGAGGATCTGATAATTCTAGGCAGGACAGTTCTAGACCCGGGCAAGGGGGATCAGATAATCTCGGACAGGGAGGGTCTGGTAATTCCGCCCAGGGAGGCTCTCGCCCGGGACAAGGAGGATCGGATAACCTAGGACAGGGAGGCTCTAGACCCGGACAAGGAGGGGCAAGACCTGGACAAGACGGATCTGGATCTGACCAGCAAGACTTTGGCGATGATTCTGGCTTTGACGGGGGATTCGCCCCCATATCCTTGACAGTGGTATCCGAGGTCGGCGGCGAACTGACGGTTTTCACAACCCAAGACTCACCACAAACGATCGTGACAACGAACGCGGACGGGTCTCCGACGACCGTTATCACGACGCCACCGCCTAGAGTGGCCACATCGAGGATAGGCGGTTCTCTAACGACGTTCGAAATTGTGACAACGCCAACCGCTTCGGATTTGCTCTCCTTTACCGTCGTCAGTACCATTGGTGGCACCCTCAGCACGATGCTCACAACCAGAGAACCAACTACTTTTGTCACTACCATCTCCGGAACCCCAACGACCATTACTTCCACCCCGTCCGCCCGCACAGTAACCTCAACTATGAAGGCGACCACCAGGACGATAGTATCAGTAACTGCACCAACTCCGACGGACGAACCGACGCAAACAGAAACGAAAGTATACAATGTCGATGCGGCCAAATACTTCCTGGGAAAGTTCCTTCCTGCTCTTCTTGCCGTTATCCTGGCCATTCCGTTGAGGATCATCGATTTAAACGCCAAACTATATCAACCATTCTACACTTTAAACCAGGAGCGTGGCGCATTGGGACCGGATTCGATGACGCTTCATTTCAACGGTCTCAAGGCTTTGACCAAGCCATTTGAGATGCTATTCCAAGGCCATCCCATGACATTCCTCACCTCTATTATATTATGGGGATCTTCTCTCATGGTGCCTCTCGCAACAGAAGCCATAGGACTTAAGATCCACGGCAAATGCACGATCAACAGCATTGTAGGATGTGGCCTTGAACTCGGAGTATCTCCCGGCCCAACTCATGCGCTTCTAGCCCTGCTGGCCCTAATAGTTACCTTCCTCCTCGTTCTCCTCTTTATCACACGGAATTACGAAAGCGGGCTTTTTGCGAATCCGTGGAATCTGGCGGGCATCGCGTCTTTGGCGAGATGTCGTGATATCCGAATTCATAGCTCGAAGAAAGAAACTATTAGAAAGGAAACCACAGAGAGGCGCTATGGGTTCGGATTCTTCCGAAACGACGAAGATAGAGACGAGTACGGTATCGTGCTCCTGGATGACTCGGGCCAAAATCTCAGACAGGATAGGGACAATGACGCGGCCATTGACCACAATTCCGATTCTGAAGACGACCATGTGTACGATGCTCCTGCTGGTCCGGCGAGACGCCGGAGTAGCTCCCTCTCGACGGAGAATCAGCGGACCTCGGTACCCTTTTTGGCGCTGACCTACCCCTGGAGGATTATTTTCATCTTGTTTCTATTGGGACTTTTTGTCGTCATTTTGTATTACCATGTCAAGGTCATGGACCAATCGGACCCCGGGCTCCGGAGCTTCATGAACAGTCGCAAGTTTGGGGCTCGGTTCCTCTTTGCCGGCTTTGGTGTCATCATAACTTTTGCGTGGTTTGCCTTCTTCGTCAGTAAGTGTGCAAAAATCCCCCCTTCCACTCGGAGGTCTCGGAAGAGATCTTTATTTCAATGGAAACTAACCCTGTTGGCTCCATTAGGTGTCGCCATCATAACGCCATATCAGCTAATGGCAAAAAGTCCCCAGACCCCTGAGCGCAGCATCTTGCTCTCCAGGCCATCACACGGGATTTACGGCATCTACGCCGCGATCAAAGAGACCAATATATTCCTCATCTTGGTGTCCTTTATAGCCATCCTCGTCGAGTTTCTTCCTCTCCTCCTGGCGAACGTTCCCTTTAACTTGACGCAGACGAAGCTCACGCATGCCATATGCGCGCGGCTCTCGCTTGTAATATTAGCAATTATGATAGCAACGCTAGTGGCTTCTTTCTTCATCAAGTGGCCCAAGATGCCGGTTGATCCTAGGAGCCTGGCTGGCGCGATGTACTACGTCTCGGGTTCGGATATCCTGTTGAGTAGAGTCGAAGGAGGGGCGAAGATGGATGGGGAAGAGAGGGAACGAAGAGTTAAGGAGTACGGGGGAAGGTATTATTATGGAAATATTAATGCGAAGGGCAGGGTTGGAGTCGAGGCGGATGAGGGAGCAGGGATCGGGGATGATGTTGAGACGGCTTATCGTGGGAATCGCATTTAGATGGACTGTTGGGTTTAGGTGTTGGAGATCTGTGATCCCACATCTCTGTTTGATTTCATCAAGGGCTCATTGCATTTCTTGGGTTTAGATTGGGTATCTAACTTCTGTATTTTTGACGTTCTGCTTTCCGAGATAGAAGCGGGCATGGAAGGTTTCTTTCTTTGGTTGGAACGCCGTTACGATTTCGAGGCATGATGACGACGATACCACTCTTCAGACGGCAAGCTGAAATATATATATATGGTCTTTTCATTGATCGTTCATGCGTATTTGGAATTTCTTCAAAAAATAAAAAGGCCAAAGAAACAAACGTACAACACTGGGGATTCGCTAGTCGTCACCGACCTAGCTACTAATCCAGCCCTCTCCGGCTTATTTTCTCGAGAGCAGACGGGATCGGATGTTTCCCGGAGGGTATGATCGTATGTACTAGTTCCTGTTCCGAACTGTTCTTATAAATGGTTGAACAGGGTCTTTTCTTGTTGAAAAATGTTCGTTGCCATAGTCGTCTTGAAACGACTTCTAATCTCTTGATACAAAAACCGGCTCAAGATTCCATCACAACAGCTCCAGTGTTCGTCCACCTCTCCCTATGGCCATTCGAGCCTTCCGTTAAAATCATGGACCTGACGTAGTATGACTCAACATGCGCATGCGAACAAGACCTTCATAGTAGGAACCTCCAAGGACAGCATTGAGCGGGTGGCTGCTTCCTTCCCGTCGAGTCATGGGCCAGGACACAATAGGGAAGGCATCTTTCCGCTTCCTTCCTCGGAAATTGGCCACTCGAGAATGAGATGAGTACATGTAACTTATTTCGAAGGGAGAACATCAAGAAGAAATCCGGTGTCGTCCAGAGGTTTAGGATGTGACGTTTTCACCGTCGAGACCTGGGTTCGAACCCCAGCACCGGAGTTGATCTTTTTGTCCTTTTTTCTCCTTGCTTTCTCTCCTCCGGTGCCCCGTTTTTGTCTTTTTCTCTTCATTTCCGTTTTCCTTATATCTATAATCCTACCTAGCTATTCTGAGTCTCAAACTCTGTCCTTCCCTATGATTTTAGTTGTATTAGGAGGCACGCAGCTTACCAAGTAGATCCGACCCTCAATCTGAAGATGCATCAACATTTCTCAATCTCCAAACTAACATATTATTGTCAGTAGGTTAATAAACGCCTCACTCGGCTTTTTGACGTCGATCACGAGCTGAATCACTCTATTGCTGGAATGTATTTGCAAAGGGCGAGTGTTACGAGGTTATATCTCTGATGTATTCGGTATTTTCGGACGACTCCTGTCATCCGGTACTGCCCTCGGGCCAAATCCTACTCCATGACCTCGCCAGCTCTTCAGCAGGTCGCATGCCGCCGCGGACTGCTGAATACTCCGCATTGAAGCCGTTTTCTTAACCTCCGCGCTATCTCTGCCCTACCAAACCACAAAGACACTCAACGGGTGACAGGCTTAGGGTATGTGTATAGACGCAATAGGCTTCGATTCAGCCATTGAGGTGTCCTAGGTTGGTTACTTTCGGTGTTCTCCTTCCCCGATTATTACTGTTTAACCTGGCGACGTAGGAAAGCTCGCGAGTCTCCGTTAACTGCCAACCACCTTACCCATCCATGGAGAGTGGGGTATGGGCAATGTCCCATGTCCAAGTCTTGGGCGTCTGGAAGCTAATGAGGGGACCCAATGGCGGGCGGTAGGGTAGGGAACTCCGTACATCGGGGGTTCATTGATGCCAAGTAGATAGATGTCGATTGAGGCTTGGAAAAAAAGAAGAATAACACTAAAGTCACGCGGTTTACTTTGAATAGCCTGAGGCTTGAATATCGTGTTCTTTCATTTCGTGGGTATCATACACATTCATCTTCTGCCCAAGCCCGGATTGATTTTCCACACACTCTCGGCACGCAAGAGAGGCCAGGCTCGGGGAAGAAACCTCTTCAGCCTTCCTTCGCGGCCTCCTCGACTGCTTGCGTCTTGCCCACCGAGCCAAATATACCCCAATAGGGCCAAAAGCTTTGAACCGAGCGGATTAAGCATTCCAGAGTGAGACCAGGGATTGGCGTCCCCGGACTGCTCAATGGCTCTATTGAAAAACTGCGGTTTTTCGTGGCCTCGGAAAACGCTGTTGGACGCCAGGGGTGCCGGTTGAACATTTTTCCATCTTCAAAAATTTCACACCTCAGAAAGTTACCGATCAAAGTGTCGACAACCATCAATCATCGTCGTTGGCGCGCATCGATTCCCGCTTAATCGACCGACGTGATCGCCCCGATCTCGCAGTCGCGGGTTCTCTCGGCTCCTCTTTGACACTGCCTCCGCCAGCTTCTTCCATTCTAGAATCCTCATCCTCATCCTCGTCCAACTCCGGGCCCCGGCGCTCTCTCTGTGCCCTGCGAATTCGCGCGAACATGGCCTGATCAGGGATGAGGTCGGCTCGAGTAAACGACTGTAAACCCAAAAGGGACTGCCGTTAGCATCGGGATCCCCTGGCGGGAAAAGAATGGCTTGATAAGAATGAGAACGGAAAATCAACACTTACAGCGTTGCACCCCGCTTGTGGACACTGCACCGTTCGCGCAGCACCAAAGAACTCCAGAATTGCAGACCTCTCAAAAGTGTGCTTGCACACAGTGTTCGTATAAGGCTCCTTCATCTCTTGCAGTGACAGCGGACACCTCGTGCTAACCTTCTCCCGCTCAATGACGAGTTCCTCATCCTCGTCTGCCATGTCCTCATCCTCTTCACCCCTGCCGTTCCCGCCGCCATGATCTCCTCTGTGACCGTAGTTGAACACCGGTTGGCCCTCCCGGGTGAACCACCTCTTGGCATCAGGAACAACAGCATCCGCGCCATGTAGACCCATGTGCCACTGCCTCTTGAACTCAATGTAGTCATTGTTCACACTGTACCGTTGGTACATGGACATGTTCTCGTACTCGTCCGATTTCTGCTCCCTCAGCTCCTTGATCAATTGTGTTGAAGCATCGAATTGGGGTTCAATCAAGGCATCCCTAACATCCTCAGCTGGCCCCCCGAGCTCCAGTTGCCTCTGTTCCCTTAGCCTCCTCTCCTGCTGCCGGGTCCTAGCAATATGTGACGTAGCGTCGTGCGTCGCCTTGATGGATTCCCGCTCGTCAGCTACGTTCGCCTTGATATCAATCAGCTTCCTCACGGATTTATCCGCCTCCACCGTGAGCTCCTCTGCTAAGCCCTCAAGCTTTGTAACCTTCTTTTTCATCCTCGCCCTCTCCTCTTCTTTCCCTTCACCCAAGCTCTCGAGATTGGCCCGTGCGCTCTGAAGCGTCTCGTTCAAGTCGAAAGTCGCCCGTCCAATAAGCCCGAGGGACTCGCGGACATGTTCGTCGAGCTTTTCGGTCTTGAGGTTCTGGCTTAGGAGAAAGAGCGACTGCACGGCTTCGTCGTCGAGAGCGCAAGCTTGCTCTTTGTATGGAGGCAGTTCGGCTGGTGCGGCGGTCGATGGGGCTGCGGTGCGTGAGGCTGCGGTCGAGGGTGGGCCGCCGCTGCGACGGCCTTGCTGGAGACGGCGTCTTCCAGAAAGCATTGTTGGTAGGGAATACTAGTTGAGGTTGTGGTGATTGAAAATGAGAATAATGAGTGAGTTGGTTGATTGAAGTCGGGAGAACGCGTTCGTTGTCGCGTTTGAATTCTTGGAGGGGCAAACGCGAAAGTGGCACCTGTACTTGCACAAGTGCAAGTGTCATCAGCTGGAATATCAACGTGACAACTGCAGCACATCTCCTTGTGAGCTTGCAGTCTTGACAACGACACTCCCAGGCTAACCTCATCATTACTTTCCCCTACCATGGATCTCCAGATACTCTCGGATCTCCATTTGGAGTCTCCCAAGGCTTACGACATATTTGAGATCGTACCGAGAGCCCCGTACTTAGCACTTCTTGGTGACATTGGTAACACATCACACAAAGATGATTTCCTTGCCTTTCTCACTCGACAACTCAAGCAGTTCCGCGCCGTACTCTTGGTGCCCGGGAATCATGAACCGTATCAGTCCAGCTGGACGGAAACGCTCGACATCCTTCACACATTCGAACAGGATGTCCGTAAGGACCCGTCATTAGGAGAATTCGTCGTGCTCGACCGCGTGGCCTTTCGTCTACCAGGTACCAACATCACCATCCTCGGGTGCAGTCTTTTTTCTTATATTCCGCCCGAGAGTGAGATGGCAGTCAGTTTCGGCATTAATGACTTTTTCCAAATTCGTGACTGGGATGTCGGTGCGCATAACGAGGCGCACAAACGGGACCTTGCCTGGCTTAACGCGCAGGTCGCGGACCTTAAACAATCTGATGATATTATCATCTTTTCACATTGAGTCCGTCGAGAGATGCTCGTGCTATCGATCCGAGACACGCGAATAGTCCGATCATCAGCGCTTTCTCGACTGACCTCTCCGGAGAGGAATGCTTCAGGAGTGACAAGGTAAAGCTGTGGGCGTTTGGCCATACCCACTATAACTGCGGCTTCGTCATTGAGCGGGACGGGGCTTCGCCCCTCAGACTACTTGCAAATCAGAGAGGCTACTACTTTTTCCAGGCTGAGGGATATGATGGGGAGAAGACGGTTCACTCACAGAAATAGTTGTGAGTTTGGATCCTCGAGCTGCCCAATCTCTTGGAGCTAGCATCATACCCAGCTCTTCACACCATCATTTTTTTTTTTATCGTTTTTCAACAGGGCCAGAGCAAGTTTGCAACAAACAGTCCCGTTCTGCAACCTCTGAGTCTGGAAACAGCTGCCTTTTACACTCTATTGCTAAATCAGGGAAGAAAAGATTCAGTGCTTTGCAACCCTTTTCCTGGAGCATTACTATGATTCGCCTCCACCCACTTTGCAATGGAGTGGCAGGACTATTTTTTCCCCCACTGGGAGACTGTGGCCTGGGATTATTTGTGACAGTGTCAACAATCAATTCTCTTAAACACAGTAGAAGGACAACAGTTTTCAGACCTACTGAGGACTTCATATCAATTCACATCCCACCAATGTACAGTGATACCGCACTATAGTAAATATGACTAAAATATAACTCAGTGGTGTGCATAGTTTCAATAGTTTTTTTTTTAGTTTTTTTTCACTCCTTATAGATCTTACGTTATTATCATTGGAAATTCTACTTGTCTTGCAGCCCTGTAGCACCAGGGGCCAATGCTTCTATTCTAACTGTTAATAGTTGAAATAGAACTCCTAGATTCTAGGAAGTGCTTCAACATGTTGTTTCGATAGGATTGTCACGGGCTGGGCCGTGTGGTGGTTTCGGCAGTGGCCCAAACCAATATTCGATTGATGGCGCCCAGTGTCGCCTTCCCTTCATAAGTGTGCAAAGCCAATTGGCTTTGTACACTTATGAAGGAAGGAACCCATAGTGCTAGATGGCTTGGGCTACTGCCCTAGGTACTCTAATAAGCTAAAGAATGCATAGTTGTAGCGCAATAGCAGGTCAAATAGAATGGGTGAGATAATGGAGTTTGTAGGTGTATGGTGATGTCTAAAAATACTAAGAAAGTTCTGCCTGATATTCCAGGGCCTACTGGAGCACCAGCTCAACAGGCTGTGTATAATCTTAGACATCATCCAATCTAATCCATTCCCATCCATTTTATTACATTCACACCAAGGCCTCTCTACCTCTTTCATAACCAGCTTCTATAATCATGGAGTCAATCAGTTCTGCACTAATGCCCCTCCCTGCAATTGCATGGGGTGAGATCGCTTTGGGATACCTTGGGGTAGGGACTGGTATTAATGTTAGTATACTCCCTAATCTCATCTTATCTCCTCCAACTATCACGAAGCTAACAAATATTGTGCGCAAGTCCTATATGCTTGTTATTGATGATGATGACTTTAATACTGCAGTGAAGTCATTGCGTAATGCAGGCTTTCGGGATGCACCCTGGTCGTATTTCTCTGTGGTGGACCCTCAATCTTTCGTGGACGAGGATCTCAAGGGAACGCATGAGGATGGTGCCTTCCAGTACCGCAATCTCGACGACAACTCTCTGCGTTTTGAGTTTCCCCTAGGAAGCAAGGTCAAAATAAGAGCTGTTCTACTCCGATCATCCTATACCCACCTGAGCCTCCGCGACACACCAGATCAAAGGTTCACCAAGATGGGGAATATATATTACCCTGATAAGGAGCTCCTCCTCGAGAGCTTTGCCAAGACAGTGGTAAGGGAGCCTTCAATGAATATCTGGACAGGCAACCTTGGGATGTGGGCTATATCATATGCCTACAGTTGGCTGAAGATTGACGACACCGCGCTGGATTCGATCTCTGATGAGGAGGCTAAGGCATGGTTTAATAAGCGAATCTTGAGAGATAAAGGGGGACTCGACAGGACTACGGTCACAAAGAGGGTGGGCAAGAAATATAATACATCCTAGTAGAGAGGTGTTGGAATGCCCTTTGTTTTTCTCTTCCCCTTTCTCACCCCTCCTGCCTTGATTATAAAAAAAGACACAAGACAAACTAGTTTGTTAATCACATTTTTCACACCCAAGAAGAACTCCTGGCGTCATTGACAGATGGCCTACATGAGTTTCAACCCTTTCCTTAGTCAATAAAATACGACTCTGTCCTCCTTGGACACCTTCCAGGTCTGCTCCACTGGGAGAGAAATCGTTCCTTTTGTCAAAGTCGATCTTCCTCCCCTCTCTGAAGAAATGAGTTTTATTGTGTGACTGTTTGTGTGACTGCCTGGATGTCCTCCACTGTCGCACTAGGCAGCAAATGAAGTACCTCGGAAGTGAATCGCGTCTTTGGCGGGGGAGGTTTGGCAGCGGCATGATGTGGAGTTCAACCCACCCAATAGTGTCCGTCAAAGTTCCGCGCGCTTAAAAGGCATTCCGGCTCCTCAATTGTCGTCACCACAGTTGTACGCACTTCCATTCACAAATGGGAATTTTGCCGAGGCATATCGAATGGGTGAGGGAGGCCTGGAGGCTGGTCCTCGAGTATCAGATATCAGATATCAGGGCCCGAAAGAGGGCGCATGATGCTCTCGATTGTGGATATCGGTGCCATACCATCTCTTCATCGAAGGGGTTTATCTCCCCTTCTTATCCTTGACTGCCCGCGTTTCCTCACTTGCAGCTCAGAGCTGCTGGCGGCACCTCCATCGCTCAGACTCTGAAGTATTTTGAACCATGAGCCAAGACCGGCCGCACCAGCAGCACTGATAGTGTAGCAGGAAGCGCTCCTGCCTATCTATGCGGAGTAACATGAGGGTCGGTCCTTGGGCCAATCATTCCACCAACAACACGAGCCGACCACAAGGCTAGCCCAGGCTAGCCCAGGCTAGGGCGCAGAAAAACGTATTCATTCCTCCATGGACGCTGTTCTAGGCCTCTTCAGGAGGGATTCAGCGCTTAGCGAAAGACAACGGATGATCGACTCGGCAAATTTTGTCCGCGGAAAAAAAGCCAACAGTACCGCATCGTTTCATGTTAGCATCGCGGATCCTTCAGCGCGAGAATTGGAAGTACCGACCAGGGTTTTCGTGGGGTGGTTGGATGCCTAGAGAAGACCAAGGAAGCGACATGTCGGTGGCGCTATCTTCGGAAGCAACCTGTTAGTAATGGTATTTGCATTCACCTCTAAGAAGACAAGCGAAACTCTGTCACAAAATCAATTCGGGGAAGGGGGGAGGGGAGTTCGGTTGGGTCTTGAGAGATACGGCCCGGAAGAAGAAGGAGCACAGAGTAATATGGAAAGGGGGGATGGGGTGTAAACCACCCGACTTGGCTGAAGCGGAAAGCGCAATGAACAACACTCAACATTCGACGTATTATCTGGATGCGTTACGCTTCCTATATCAGTACCAGTCACCTGTCATTCAGTATATACCCATCCAAACCCATTATCTTTGCTTCTGCTTACATCACTTCAAGATGGCTACAAGACTCACCCCCGACGAACTTGCGCAGGCCGTGGCGATTCTTGCACGCCATCGAGAGCATTGCGGGACACATTTCAGCATCAGTGGTGGCGCCGCTGCCTCCCTACTCCGATTCAAATATCAAATTACCGCCCGTTACACGGATGACATCGACTTGGTAGTTCAGCCAAGAGGAAACATCGACGCCGAGTCTGTCTCAAAATGGCTTTACGACACGTACCCTGAGGTCTTCGGAGCAAAGGAGATATACGGCGTCCTAACTCCGGTGATAAAGTTCACGCGAGACATTGACATCGAGATATTTGACGTTCGCGCCTGGCCTACTAGGCCCCAGTACGACCTAAGCAGCTCAAACAACGAGCGCATCACCGTTCCAGTTGATGGAGTCATGGTCCCCATCTTTGGACCCCGCTGGATCCTTCGTGAGAAAATTGTGACCGCATACGAGCGCCAGAACACCCAGAAAGAGGACTCTGATCTCTACGATATCAGTCAACTCCTCATACTTCGAGGCCCTGAACCCGTGGACCTCAGCCACTATCCCGAGGCGGTCGAGTATGTGTTGTCTAAGCTCCCCGACTTACAGTCGCTCATCAAACAGAAAGTACGCTGCCCTAGCGTGTTAGGTGACTGAGGGATTCGCATTTGGAAGCAGAGGAAATGAGTTATCGAGCTTTGACAAGCTCCTTCCGCTGTACGTTGTTGAGAGGGAAGGGGGATGTATTCCTGGTCGCGGGGGATCAAATCAGCCTTTGCAGAGAATGTCGTTTCCTTGAGGGCGTAGCAGTTAGCTCGAACCAAGTAAATGCGGCGAGACGTCCTGTAGTAGCCCAGAATGTCATTGGCGAACCATCGGAGGCCGAGCTGCACCGTAGCCCTAGATATATTTTGCCTGGCTGCGCTGGCTCGTCGAGCCGCTTCATACGCTTGTTATCTCTCGAAACTATTTATGCTACCTTTGTACACTCCTCCCATTTAGCACGATCAAAGACATTAGTGTATAAATCAAAGGTTTGGGTTGTTTCCCTACATCTAGAGCACCAAGTAGGAGGACTACAAGCTGTTGCAGCATCATTTCTGCCCGAGAGACAAAGTCTAGAAGTTGAATAGCTTTATGGTTTCAAAACCAGACTTGTTCTCTAGAACAATGTCAATCTATCCATGAATATCATTGAATACTCCCTTCTTTCTGAAATTCTGGGAGATTGAAGATAATATCGTGTACTTCTCCCCTTCTGGCCACCAAGTTGGATAGATGGCACTTTCGTCATCTCCATCCTAGCCTTCTTTTTTGGCTCTGGGATTGTCAACACCCAGACTCGCCACACACATGATTGCTGTCAATCTCAACAGAGAAATTAGAGGAGGAAAGGCCTGTGCATGATAACAATGTCCTACTTCTAAAGTGTAGAAAATGGATTGTAATAATATTCAATTGGAAAGACCAGATGAGTATAAAAAAGGCCCTAGAAAACCAGAACGAGTATTAACGAGGTATTTCACTGGTTGAATTATTGTAATTGCTCTTAATGGAGCCTACTGTAATAATTGAGTAAAGCAGCTCCTTCTCCTTCTTAAACTATAAGTATACAGTGAAGGTCTATGCAGTATGATAGGATAATGCTGAAGAGCGAGTTCTACGAGGCAGGATGGCGACAATGGCTGCTAAGCTTTTTCTGAGTGTCCCTGAGATTGTCTGTTGGGAGTCAAGCTCCCATTGCAGATACTTCCTACTTCACAGAAACATTGGTCTTCAGATGTTGAAATTCCAAATTACAAGGACTGGAGGATGGATCAATTGATCCATGGCTGCCTGCAAGATTATTATTGCTGGCGCCTTTCCGCCAACGCTCTGGTGCAGAAGCTGAAAACACTAGCCAGGGGGGTTGAGCCCATCTGCATTGGTACGTACCATCGTCCACTGCTAATAAAACCACGTACCGCCCTATGAGGCTCTCTCCCTGCGAGTCACGATCCAGACCCTTTTCTTTCTTTCAAACTCAGGCGAGCAAGTTGAGGAGGAATTGCGCCTTCCAGTACAAATTTTCCGGGTGGTGCCCCATCCCCCGAGACTGCCACCACCGCCCGCCACCATGGACCGCGACAATGACCCACACGCGACGGCCTCCGATATCATTACCTACATCGGTGTGCCCCTCGCCGTGCTCGGTGTGCTCCCCATCCTCTACAACACCATCGTAACACTCGCCGCGCTCTCCAAAATCAAGCGCATGCTCCGCCACAGCGAACTCAAGGCCCTCACACGCAGCGACGTAGTCAACCGCGTCATCGAGGTCGAGCTCCCCCGCTACGCCGTCACGCCGCTCGACAGGATGGAGCAGCGCGACGAGTACTGGACGCTGAGCCGACACCCGAGCAATATCCCCGGCGGCTCGTGGACGACATTCAACTGGCGGACGAACGCCATCGGGATTAAGACGCAGAGGGTCGAATATGCTGATCAGTTAAGGCAGCCGCAGGTCGATGTCGACTTTGGCGAGTTGGTTTCGTACTTGTTGGATTTGGGTGCCGTGCCGGATCCGTATGGTTGGAGGCTTTTGAAGACGACGGGGTTGTGGACGCCTGTTGGGTGTGCGCTTATGATGTCGCCGGATGGGAATCATAAGGCGTTGACGGTGGCGCCGTTGGAGGATTCTGATGGGAATCTTTCTTTGGCTGTGCATTGGTCTAGTTACTGGACTACGAGGAGTCATAGTTCTTTACCTCCTTACTGGGTTAGGATTCCGGCGCCTCAGCTCGTGGTTCCCGAGCCTTCGGAAGGGGGTCAACCATCGTCGTCTACGACACTCTTGGAGCAGGAACAGGAACCTGCATCGCCATCCATATCGGTGAAAGCCGCTGCCAAATCCGTCAATGGCTCACTATCCGATTCCCTCCAACAGGAAGCAGACGCCAACACATGCCGGGCCATCTCCTGCCACATCTCCACCCACGGCCTCATCACGGCCCTGCCCACCGACGAATCGGGCAGCATCATCTCCGACGGTCTCTACATCGACCACCTCCGCATCACGCAGCTTTCGACCAATGGCGTCTGGTTCGCCAGTGCTGTAACGGCCTTTGGCACCTCGGGACAGACTATTCTCTGGAACTACAAGATCCCCGACGAGATTCTTTCCTTTTCGCGCAAGGACAGCGTTCCCTGCGGGGTCATGGAGATGCTTGGGGCCGTTACTGATGACGACACTCCGGAGTGGGCTACCAAGTATGATGACTCGGGTGTAAGGCTCGAGATGCAGATGAGGAAGGCCCAGGAGCGGATGAGGCAGATTACGGCGGAGAATGCTATGCCTCCCGCTCAGCGGGCGCAAGCGATGAGGGAAAGGGTGCAAAGGGAGGGTATGGACCAGTTGAACGAGAGTAAGTCTTTTAACATTTGAGCCGTTAAACGACGGTCTGGGCCCAGTCGTGTTCGACCATGCAAGAAATATTAACACGGTAACTAGTGCGTGACCGGATGCGACTAGAAAAACAACGACAAGAAACCCGCATGGCCGAAGCATTCCAATCCCCCAAATGGAACGCGACGCTGGTGGCCGAGCACAACCTCCGCTGGCTCAAGTCCAAGGGCCACGTCAACGAGTTCCTCAGCATCAAGGAGGCCGCCGGCACGATACTGCACCGGATGCTTCTCGATGGGCAGTTTGCCAATTCGATCTGCCGCATTCTCGACATGTGGAAGACGTGGACGGATAACGCCGGCATGCGGAATTCGGACTTCGAGGCGCTCAAGGAGGAGCAGGTGGTGTTTGCGCAGGCGACTTTGTTGGTTTCGGTGATTAGGGAGACGGGGAAGGGGGAGGCGCAGGTGTCGGTGGCGTTGGACTTGCAGGAGTGCTTGAGGTTGTGGAAGAAGGTGAGGTTGGGTTAGAGAGATGGGGATGTGTGGGTAGTCTATTCCATTGTGGTTGGGTCTGTAGTGTACAATACCCGGTCTCTAATGACCCCATTGATCTATGTAAATTATATAGTACATCCAATGCGATATTTAAGCAGCGCCGTCGATGGTGGGACATTGGGTATCAAGGACCATCTCGCCGTATAGCAAAGAAGTAGTTGCCAACCTTCTCGCTCCCTTGAACCTCCTTCCACCCAAGGCCAGGAACATACACAACACCCGTACACCTCGGGTTATTCCAACCACCCATGTTGTGGAAATACGCCCTCAGCTCCTCCTCGTTGATATACTTGTCCCAATTATGCGTCCCCTTAGGCACAATCTTAAGAATATCCTCGGCCACCAAATTCGTCGTAAACCAGCTCAACCAAGTCCTCGCAATCGTGCTCAAAACAAGCCAACCCCCCGGCTTCACAAACGGCTTACACCTCTCGAGGAACTTTCCCGGCGCATCAACGTGCTCGACGACCTCGAAAACAGACACCACGTCATACTGCTCCTCGACCTTCGTGGGCACTTCGAGCTCCTCGATGGATCCCCATTTGTACGTAAGTTTATTCCTCAGCCCCGGATCCCGCCGCGCATGCGCCTTCGCGATGGCGAGCACTTCTTCGGACGCGTCTACGGCCGTGACGTGACTCGTCGTAGGGAGACGGGCGGCGCTTTCGGCGAAGATGCCGCCACCGCAGCCGATGTCGAGGTAGCGCAGGGAAGAGGGCGTGTTCGGGAGGGGATCGGGCTGGGAGGCGTGGCAGGCGCGGATGAAGTCGTGGCGGGCGGGGTTCATGAGGTGGAGGAGGCGAGAGGGGCCGTGGGCGTCCCACCAGGTGGAGGCGAGGGCGTTGAAGTGGGATATCTCGGATGGGTCGACGGAGGAGTAGTTGGGGGGTGAGGCTGAGGATGACGAGGAGGAGGATTGTTGGCGCGATTGGAGGAGGACCGGCGAGATGCGGGTCGCGATTGGTCTCGCTGACCGCCGGAGGGAGGCGGCCAGATGCCGCGATGCTCGATTGGCGAGCATTATGCGCTGGAGGTAGGAGTTACGTGCGTTGGTGCCCGGTGTTTCTCGCCTGCTGCTTCGAGCACAAAAACGATGCTCGAAGCTGGTCAAACAGAGCTAACCAGACTTGATTGTGAAGTACATCGGTACCTACGAAGTACACAATTCCTTACCTAATCCAGACCAGGATTGGCTTGGATCTTCAAATGACCGGGTCAGTCACCCCACAGTCGCAGTTTCCGGATCGGGAATCCGCCTAGTTCTGGTTGCAGCAGGAAATAGCCGGTTATCGCCGCCCTATCCAAGTTGCCAGAATACTAATCACATGTCTCTGCAACACTGGCTCTTGCGGCTGCAATCCTCCGCCTTCACGACTCGCACCATCACGTCTTTTCTTGGCTTATTTTCAATATCCCGCAGGCATTTCACCTATCTTCGGGTAGGGCACTGGTGCCCCATTTTGAGGAATCCCCTGCAGCTGTCGGCAGGTGAGGTAGTGTACCAGTCTTCATGCATCAACATGACGCCATCAGATCGAGTCCGAGATTCGGAAGGACCCTGATGAAAGGCGACGGGTGATGGGGGGAATACATATTAGTGATGAATCTGCGACTCCAGTGCGGTCTGCTTGTTTGCAGGAGCAGGACTACTAAAAAGGCTCGGATTAATTACTACCGTCCCCGTTCTTGCTGACAATTATTGTGTGTCACCATCACTAAGCCGAGGAGAATAAAACGGGGCCGGCGGAAGCAGGCTTCGGACGGGGATAGCGTAACTTTTACAAATGACCGCCCATTGCCTGTCCTCTCCCCACTTCGGCTTTTCCTGGAACAATGAACGGTTGTGGATGAAATGTAGTCACTGCTGTGTCGTGTGGTCTACCTTTTGTAGAGGGGACATAAAAGTACAAGAGTACTTTCGTGCCTCGACTCTGCTTTCTATCAATTGATTTTTTCTTCTTCGCCTGTTAGAGGAATTTGGACAACACTAGACTAAAAATCGTCAGTTTTACTTTGTACTTCGGACACCACTTCTGACCTTCTGTACGAGTCAATTGACCGCCGTGCTGTTTCCAATTGCCTTCTCCATTCCCGCTAAAAACGGCCACTCCGCCCTCGGCTCCAGGTATCACCGCCTCCCTCCCCCCACCCCCTTTCTTCGATTTTCTATTATTTTTACCCACTTGCCAGTTAATCGTGTCTTTGTCTCCGTTTTCCTGTTCTCAAGTTAACAGCATTTTAAGCGCTTTGCACATCTAGATCGACAAGAAGCCGTTGGATACCCCTTCACCGAAGAACGGACGACGGACGACGGACAACACCCCACCATAAAATTTCCCCGGTGCCTGTGCCCCTCAATTCATATACCGCGGTTCCGCATTTGGCGCATGACGCATATGCGACGGTAGAAGAACGAACAATTGATCCTCCCGAATTGAACCTCCAATTCCGAAAGACATTTCTCTCCTTCCCCAAACCCTCATTCGCAAGATCGAAGAACCTTTTCCCAAAACAAAGCCAACCCCCCAATTCGCAACAATGCCTTCCGCCATGCTCGACAAGTCCCTTTTCGACACCATTCCGGACTCCATAGCCGCTTTCAGTATGTAACCTCCTGCCTCTCCCGCCTCGCCCACTCTGAGTAGGAAGGCGAAAGAAGAAGAAGAAAAGTAGAGGATGATACTAACATACCCCCAGGGAATGGTGAATTCCTCCTTGTCCTAGACGACCCCGGCCGCGAAAACGAAGCCGACCTCATCCTCCCCGCCCAAGACGCCACAACCGAAAAGCTCGCCTTCATGATCCGCTACTCCTCCGGCCTCGTGTGCGCCCCGATCCTCCCCTCCCGCACCGAAACCCTCGCCCTCCCCCAAATGGACTCGCAAAGCCAAGACCCCCGCGGCACCGCCTACACCCTCACCGTCGACGCCAACCACCCCACCATCACCACCGGCATCTCCGCCTACGACCGCGCCCTCACGTGCCGCACCCTCGCCGACCCCGCCGCCACCCCGGATTCCCTGCGTCGTCCCGGCCACGTCCTTCCCCTCAAGGCTAGGGAGGGAGGTGTTCGCGAACGGCCCGGGCATACCGAGGCTGCTGTTGACTTTTGCAAGCTCGCGGGTAAGTTCCCGGCTGCCGTTATTTGCGAGGTCGTTGATGATGGTGCGGAGGTTGAGGGGCAGGCTTTGAGGCTGGAGCCGGGGATGTTGAGGGGGGAGAAATGTGTTGAGTTTGCTAGGAGGTGGGGGATTAAGGTGTGTACTATTGCGGATTTGGTCGCTTATCTTGAGAAGACTGAGGGAAAGCTTGCCGCTGTCAATGGTACTTCTTAGGGGAAGAAGGCGGCGTTTTCGTCGGCAGGGGTTGGTTTTGGTTGAAGGGTTGGCTTTGTTTTTTTTTTCGGTTCTTTGCTTGCATGAGTGAGGGCTGAGGAAGGGGGATTTCTGTGGGTGTTGCTGCCCGTTATATATACACGCATTTATCTTGTATGTTTTGCTTGGTTACTTTTTTTAGTTTTCTTTTTGTCCTTTTTTTTCGGCTTTTAGAGGGACGAAGGCTCGGTTGTTCTATTGTTTGATAGACCGTCTACTGTTACCAAAGAGAAGCGTCAATGTCTAGAGACTCGACGGGGCATATATACATCTCCATTCCATCTTTGCCTCTACGAATCAATTGTGCCTGCCGCCTTATCTGAGCGGTCGTAGAAACCTGAGGAACTTCATGGGGGCACAGTATGTTAGCAAACTCCGAAATTCGATCAAACTGTCTCAATTCCGAAAATCAACTTTATTCATCAATACGTCGCCATCATAACCTTTCTCTAATGACTTGGTATAGGAACCACCGTCCTGTCTACAGTTCCCTTTCCCTCCCAAGTATCCATCCGTCTAAGAAACATAATCTCATGAGAAATTATGAACAAAAATAAAAGGAAGTAAAGAGGAATGAAGGACGTATGAAAAAACGAAAGCGGCAATAGCCGAGCCCCCTTGCCATGAACCCATCTAACCACCGCGCTCGTAGCGGTAGTAGTAGTTCTTTTGCTTGTTGAGTTTCGTGCTATACGCCATATCCCTCTTGGCACCCTGAACCTGCTCCATCTTTCGGCTTTGGTGGATATCCCGGGCAAGCTGACCCTTCGCCTGGTCCGTAACACCCATGATTCCTTGCTGAGTTCTGGGGATGACCGCTCGGTTGGGATTCTCGGCGGTACCGTCTTCGCCCCCTGACTGTGCGTCGCTGTCACCATTTGCGTCGCCGTTCTCGATGGCAAGCCTCTCCCGTTCGGCCCTCTCCTCCGCAGTAGGGTAGTTGTGGAGGTTCTGGCGGTAGTAGCGGTTCAGCGAGCGATGACCAACCGATTTGCCCGATGGAAGGTGAAGCTCGTAGTCGTCGTGGAAGACGGAGCGGGCATTATGCTTGTGAGCATGCGAGTGCCAGCCGTCCACGAGGTGGTGTTGCCTAGGATCCTCGTGAGAATGATGGTGACTCTTGTTGAGGCGCTCACACTGGTTTTGACGGTCGTCCGCAGGGACGGCCGTAAGTTCCTCCGAGTCGATGGAAGATGCCGAGCTATCCGTCTCCCAGCCATCTTCCTCGACAGATATCTTCTCTCCATTCTCGTCGGTAACACTCTCAGATCGCTTCGCTCCAAGCTTAGAGCCATTGATCTTCAAAGGCTCTGGGCCGGATTCTTCCTCCTCCGCCTCCTCCTCCTCGTCCGAGTAGGTGCTCCGGAAGTCATAGAAATCTCCAATCTCCAATTGCTCCTCTTCCGTCGTATAAGGAATGGTGCAGTGGCCGACATCCCGCATGTGAGTCTGCACGGCGAAAGCGTTGGATTTCGCCTTGCCGCAGGTGAGGCATTCGAAATCTTCGTAGATCTTAGAAGCCAGGTATTTAATCAACCCATCAAGATCGACCAAATATTCCTTCTCAGGAATAACCATGCCGTGGAAACGTTCCATGTGGTGAGCATTGAGGTTGACCGTTGGAGACATATATCGGCAGAAGAGGCACTGCTGCAGCAGAGTTGAAGGATCCGGCTGTGAAGGTGTGGGTGTCGCAGACCCCGAGTCTCTCTCATTGCTCTCTCTCGATTCCGAATCTTTCCGTGCGGTGGTAGCCTGGGGATTCGATGGCCTCTTGACGGGCGACGGCCGGGTGTCGGAGACAGTTGTCTTCTGTAGCCCCTCGACAACCTTGTTAAACTCGGCTTCTGCGGAGGCGGACTCTAGATCGTCTTCGTCTTCGTCGTCGTCGTCGTCGTCATCGTGGTGTCCCTTTACGGGTTCGCCCAACGAGAACGTCGAGCTCATAACCGAACTAGTTTCATCGGGGATGGCGGCCGAAGGTCGAATGCCTCTCGCCTCTCTTGCGCGGTGCTTTTGGCTGGACAGATGATTCTGGAACGAGTTCTCGCTGTAATATGTCTTTTCGCAGACTTGACATGTCTTCTCGAAGAAGGCCTTATCGGCCTCGGCGGTGGTCTGGGCACGAGCTTGGAGGACCTTCTCGGTAAAGGCCTCGGCGGAGATGGGAGGCAAGGAGGCAACTCTTCGCTTGAGGTTGTAGCGACTGTAGTGAGAGAAAATGGTTAGCGACTGCAGACTTGAAAATGATGGATCCAAGATCAAGACAAAGGGGCAAGAGAAGGTAATCGCTTAAGGAGGATGGATATACTTACTGCCAGTCACTCTTCATATGGCTCTTTTGCAACTCAGCATTTCGATAGGCAACCTGACATGTGTTGCATGTGAACGGGTGGGAGGCAGTGGCCCCAGTGGCTTGTAGAGTCGACATCACGACTGGGTTGCAAGAGGTAAGAGAACAAGATCAATCAAATAGGATTTGATATCATAATTCCTCCTCAATGCAGCTGAAATCCAAAGATAAAATAAACTGACTGTCTGATTTTGTGTATTGATGTGAAGAGTGTGCTTTGTGTGTTTGTGTGCGGATGCAGGTGCGTCTTCGTGTGACGGCAACTTTGAGTTGGTTGGAGGAGGGGCAATACCAAAAAGCAGAGAATTATTTTTATCAAACTATTTTTGAGGCTTATCAAGGCGGGGTTGCAAACTTGCTGGGGCCTGGTTGAGACTTGGACTTTCTGGGAAAGAGCCCCAATCTGATTTTTTCTGTTCTTTCTCTTTTTCTTTCCGCCTTACAAAGCAAGTGCCACCGTTGACAAGATACGGAGTACAATGTAGAACATTTTCAAGGTACACTTGTATTATCGGTATTTCCCTTGATTAATAATGGGAGACTGGAATGGAACATCTTTCATCATCATCAACACTGATCTCAAGTTATTGAGAATGGCAATGTTGGCATGGCATGGGACGTGGTACGCAGTGGGAAATGACTCATGGCGGTTGGGGCGAATTATTGAAGCCTGGCATCAAGATGAAGATTGATAGACTTGGGTTTGGCATTCCATGGCCTTCTGTAATAGAAGCACCGCTAAATTGAACCATCACCGGCTACGGCACGTTGCTCATTTTGGGGGGCGGGGGGCAAAAAGAAGTGTCAAGTCAGAATTGAACACTCACTCACCAAACGCCACAATATCTCTGAGGAAAAACGGAAGTTCCCGTCTTGGCGGCCATCCGAGGCCGACCAGGGGAATCATCGAAATATTAAATCAGGACTACAGTTTGTAGCAACGCATGTCTCGAACCTCGTCGGAATTTCTTATCCTCTCAAGACTTTGCGAAAATTTCCCTTGGTGACGCCATCAGTGTCTTGTGTACTTCGTAGACTCTAAATTGAGTATGAAAGGTCCTAAACTGCACTAATTTTCCTGGGTTGGTCAGTGCGCCGTGATCGCAGCTTTCCCCGCTAAAATTGTGCCGGTTACCTCAGCCCACTGCAACTCAGCAAGTCAGCACCCACACGCAGCCCAGCCTTGCCTTCCATTTGGTTGATGTCCCCGTGCTACCCTGTTGGTTGGCTCAGCAGGGTGCCCCCAATCCCCAATCCCCAATCCCGATCCCCAGTCTCACGCCTCAAATCTGGAATCCCTAACTATAATCCAACCTACACTCCCCATGGCGACCGACTCTTGACACCAAATCCACATGCATACCTGCATCTAACTGCGCTTTACCATACCACGATATTTTCAGCTTATCGTCTCTCTCGAACATTCCAACCGCGAGCACCCACTTAACCGTATCCGGCGTCTCAGGCACTGACTGGAACAGTGGTCCTAACTCCATCTTCCTCGCGCCTCTAGAACAAGCAGCGTCTGTTGACGCAGCTCGAATCTCAATCTCGTCACCTCAACTATCCCCAACCGTCTCTTGTGTTATCAATTTCGAAGCTCATCTCCCTCAGAAATCGATACGCCGAATGACATGACGAGGGAATCGACTCGCCCTTCCCCTGGCGGGCGCATAGATGCCGACATTGATCTGCTGGCACTCCTATGGGAAGAGGCTCCATTCCCGAAACTCCCTCGCGACGCACCGCCCGAGCTTAAAGAGTTTGTCCAGACCATCGAGAATCCTCGGCATGTCTATACTATCCACTGTGCGGCCCGTCGCCACAACTTCCAGACCCTAGTTGAAAAGTGCGTCAACATATCCCATTTCCCTGGGCTCGACCTCCTTGCTTATTACTCGTTTTTGCTACTCCATATGCTAATGTTAAAATCTAGATTTATTGTTCAGCTTCGATACGGCTGCGATAATCCTTCGTGCGCCACCCCGTCATGCCTCTCTTGCCGAAAACGCGTCGCCGGGAAGGCTCCCATCCGCCGTTACAATCCGACGAGTGCGAGAACCCTAGCCGTCTACATGGCCAGCCAAGACAATCCCGAACGAACGCTCTGCCCCTATATCCGAATCGGGAAAGACACTCCTGTGTCGGGCTTGAATTCTCTCGTCATCTCCCCTGTTCATTCCTCACAACATCATGGCGATTCCCCTAGGAAGGGGAGACGGTCATCAGACACCTCAAGGGACCATATCAACAATCGAGATGCGAACCACGGTCCCAAGTCCCCCGATCGTGATGTTAAGGAAAGAAATCGGAGCCAGAGTCCCGGGAGTAACTCTTACGACCGTCTACCCAGACGGCAACGAAGCGCAACTTTCGAGCTGTCCGAGCAGCCTACCAGATACGATCACCGCTCCTTTGCCGCAAACATGTTTGGAACGGTAGCATTCAAAATGTTGGAGTGGTTGACGCCTCATGGCCTTGATAATTTAACGAAGAAGGTACAAGCCTTGTCTGTCACAGCAGATGGAGAGCAATCATCCGACCCGGGACAACCAGCACCATCCCGTTCACCTTCGGGCGGCGCCGATGGTTCTGTGACTGCCGACTCGTCGTCTCAGAAGGATAAGCTCCATGTCAAGACGGACGATCGCCCTTCGGAAAAACCCTCAGAGAAGTCAGGAACTAGGTCATCTTCGTCTTCGAAACCCAACGGTACGAGGCGGAATTCCAACGCGAAGGTCCGTGCCGCCTCGACGAAACCGATACGCAGGTTGTCGACGGATCCTTTCGTTCCAACGGCACAGTCAGAGGATGCGCCCACACTAGTGTCCCCACGTATCACGGGAATGCATCCCGAGAAGCTACCGCGGCCGCCCAAAACTCCTCAAGCAGCAACGCGAGAGATTCCAATTGCTCCTCCTTCACCAGGGGGGTCTTCGGACGACGCCAGAAGCGAAGAGCCTGCCCAGGATGACCAGGATCAAGCCGATGACAATATAACATCGCCGGATGATTCTGCAGAGGAGGACGTTGACGATACCCTCGAAGGTGAAGAGGAACCCGAAGGCGACAAGCTCCGGAAGCACGCGGAGCTGGTCAAGAGATCTAAGGACGAGTCTTCCATAATAGAAGACCCTGAGAGCGAAGACCTTGAAGATGATGTAGCGTCTTCTATAATACATGCTGCGTTACTTCCCCAGTCTCTCAACAAACTCAACTTTGAGATTGTCGAATTTCTATTCAGTGTCCTGCGCGAGGACAGCACTTTCGAATCGCCAATGACCCTTCCGCGAGGTAGCTCGTGGCAAGTACAGACCGGAAGGTTAAAGCGACTGCCGGCGACGCCTCGCCCCTACCCGATACCAATGAAGATGGAATGGAAGCGCTTCGTTGAACAGAGCGTTTTCTATGTCATGAGCGACCCGCATGCCCTCGTTCGATCCTTCACTAGAAACGGTAAACTTATTGACTCGCGCAATCTCTGGCGATGCATGGTGCGCCTAACTGACGCAGTGCCGAGCCTCGTTTTCCACAGTCTTTGGCTCGCCTCGTCGAGTTTATTCACACTACCTAAGCCCTTCCTGCCCCAGTCTCCGGGCGTGAAGTCATTCCCGCGGTCACACAAGTCACTTTCTCATACAGAGGCGGCCTATCTCGTGTCTATATGCCTTCATGCCCTGGCCGCTGCAGCCCCCGAGGTGTCCAGTCGCACTGCGCTCCTCGACATGTCTCGCCTGCGATCGGGCGGTGTTGCATTGTCTGGAAATGGCGGTCCTAGACTTCCAGCAAGCCTGTGCCTAGAGTATGATGATGCTTTTTCCAACGATCTTACTTTGCGGCTGGCCAAGCGGCTGTTCACTGCCCTAGTTGCTAGGAAACATTTTGCGACTTTGGCCGAATTGGACGGCGACGACCATGATAAGACCGAAGATCTCAATGTCTTGGCACCTCTCCTAAGCCAGATGGACTTCCTCAATTCAGATGCAGAGATTGGCCAAGGCTCATCGCCGATGCCACAAGCATTGCCCATTCTCCTCCTTGATTGGGCTCGGGCGGTGGTTATGCAGGAATGGGACGGCCAGCCAATCTTCAACCCCGATAGCGCCTTCGGGGGCGCGATGCTGTTCATCGAAACAATGTGTAAGAACTCCTACTCCTATGTCCCGTCTCTCCTTCGCTCACGGTGCAATATACTAACACAATCGACAGATGAACGAAGGCAGGAACTGCTCTTGGCCGATGTCAACTTTAGGCTTGACTACGTGGCTGACCGTCTCGATTCTGCCTGTGTACCAGTAGACTGGCTTTCTTTCAAGCCGTCTCCTAAACGACAGCATCTGCTTGACCGCCCATTCATATTCAACCCATCACACCTTGTATCATACTTCCGCGCGATCAACTTAGCACGGATGAGTCGAAGCTATGAGGAGCCTAGCTCCGTGTACGAGAGAGTGCGACGACTTGTTAGTGACGGTCTTGTTACGCACACTCACCGCAAGTTACTCCAAGACATGTTGAGGAGAACAACGTCGAAGTATCTCATCCTGAATGTTAGCCGGAAGACGCCCGTTCGAGATGCCTTTGACCAGTTGTGGCAGCGCGAAGAGCGGGAATTGTTGCGGCCGCTAAAGGTTCATCTTGGCGAGGATAACGGAGAGGAGGGGTTCGACCTTGGCGGTGTCCAACAGGAGTTCTTCAAACTGGCCTTTGCGGAAATTTTCGACCCCAGATACGGAGCCTTCCAGGTGGACGATCGCACTAGGATGGCGTGGTTTGCACCCGGTTCTCTTGTTGAGCCATGGAAGTTTGAACTCATCGGCGTACTCTTTTCCCTGGCCATTTACAATGGTCTTACTCTCCCCGTCACTCTTCCCAAGGCTCTTTATCGAAAGCTTCTCGGCGAGCCCGTTAACGAGCTCCACCACATTGAGGACGGTTGGCCCGATCTCGCCAATGGTTTAACCACTCTGCTTGAATGGGATGAGAAAGATGGTTCTGTCGAGGACGTCTTTGCGCGCACGTACGAGTTCTCGGTTCAGGTGTTTGATATGCCGATCTCGCGGAATATGCAAGGCCCACCCCCGTCGTGGCCTCGCGCAGCTGTCCCTGCAGAATCTGATGCGCCCGCTGCTTTCGAAGAGAATCCCGAGGATGCTCCCATGGTTACGTATGATAACCGGAATGCCTACGTTAGCGATTACATCGAGTATCTGACACATGTATCCGTCCTTCCGCAATACACCGCCTTTGAGCGCGGCTTCAAGGCCTGCCTCAACCCCGACTCCCTCAACATCCTGAACCCCACGATCCTGCAGTCCATTGTTGAAGGTATGCAGGAGATCGACCTCGCGGAGCTCAAGCGCTACACACGCTACAACGGCTGGGACGCATCACATCAGACCATTCGCGACTTCTGGAGCATAGTTAAGCGCTACGACGAACCCATGAAGCGTCGCCTCCTCGAATTCGTCACGGCGTCCGATCGCGTCCCAGTCGGGGGTATGCAGAACATTCAGTTCGTCATCCAGCGCAATGGTGAGGAAGGGCCTCTTGGTCGCTTGCCCACGGCGTATACCTGCTACGGCACGCTGCTGCTTCCTGAGTACCAGGATAAGGAGGTTCTTAGGGAGCGTCTCGGCATGGCTTTGGAGAACGCGCAGGGCTTCGGCTTCGGTTGAGCAATTGAGCCTGTCGATATTTTCTTTCAACCCCGACGAGCCTTGTTTTGTATTGTTTTTATTTTGACTTGTTCGGCCGGTTTGGCGGGAGTTATATTGGCCTTTCATTCCCTTCTTGCTTTCTTTTTGTTTTCAAGTGTTTTTTTCCCCACGCTGTCACTACAATTCTCTTGTCTGATATTCCTCCCATGAGAACTTCTCCTCGTTTTGTATTTTCTCCGTACGCCTTGAGTAAAGCAGGGAAGCCAAGACATGAGAGGGTAGAGATATACATGTATGCGTTACAATCGCGAACCGTTTTGTAATAGATGTTGTTATTATATTGGGCGTCCCAATCAGGAACTAAACGAATTGGAAGCCATGGCTATGGTCTTCAGGATCTGTGTCTTTTTAGCATTTGCATCAATATATACACTCGCAAGTAATCATCTACTCTTCCAACTATCTAAAAGTCTTTTCTCGTACCGATACAATGAGGGTATCCAAAAATGCAAGATGTCGATAAGGACGGCGACATATCGCCTTCCATCTCTCTCGGAGTTCTACGTACATTTTTCAGGGCCAGATACACGAACAGACACGAATACTCGAACAGGGAACGTCGCTCATAGATCTAAAGAAGAGAAAAAAAACGGAAAGGGGGAGGGAGGTGTGTGGGAAGGAGGGAAAAGAGAAGAGAAAATGGAAGATGACATGGCATAACAGTATTACACGACTTTCAGCACACACGCACATATCAGATATATAGATCCTGTACCCTTTGACAGACGCCCCAGCATTCTGTCGATCAAGAAGCATCAGCGAGAGAGAGAGAGAGGGAGATTCAAGATATGAAGTAAGAGGGAGAATGAGAAACACAACACATAAGAGACAGCCATAAGCGTAGAAAAGCGGTTCTAGACAGGAAACATCTGCCATATTTCTTTCTTGTTCACATCAAGACATTATGCCAACTCCTCTGCTGAATCATGCTAGCCGGCCGTGCCTTTCCAACACAAACGAGGTTTCTTTCCACCACGGGGCCCCCGATCCGAGCCTCAGATGTTTCCAAAAAGCCACCCCCGGCTGGCTGGTATCGTCCGCTTTCTCACCGCTTCCCGCAATGCTGTATACGAACAGGAAAATCTCAAAGTTGTACAAGTTGAATAATGAGAGACGTAAAAGAAAATAACAAAAAATAAAATAATAAAACGGAACTGGGAGCATCGAAAGCGTAACAAAGAAGAAAAGTAATAAAAAAAATTAAACAGAAAACGTATACATATAAATCTCTCAGTCCATATCCAAGTCTTGATTGCTCGCTCCACAAAAGCTGGTTGGTATATATACTCCACTCGAGCGCTAAATGGTTCTCGCGCGAGGACTGCGCATCCTGGCCGGACTGTTTTTCGGCGTGGCCCGACTCGGGATTCAATCGGTCCCAAAATCGAGCTTGGAGTGCTCGTAATATCGAGGCTCATCAGCCAGTGGCTCAGTTTTAGGCGGGGGTTGGAACCCAACTGAACTGCCTCAGCTTGAATTGGCGGGATGTCTGGCATTATCGTCTGGATTTCCCAGTTCCATGGACCACCCACGCCATGGTGCCTCGTCTCTTGATCGTTCTGATACGGTAGATGTGCCAAGGGACTCCGTCTTCCAGCAGCATCTAACCAATTACGACACGGGCGCCCTCTTTGCCCAATACGCCCCGTTCCTTAGGCTTCGGGCTGTTAGATCTTCCCTTCTTCCTGCTGAGGAAACCGAACACGCCGCCGTTGGTTTCTTGCTTCATGCTATCGACGCAGTTGGCATCCGTAGGTAGTGTCGCATCTTGCCTTGCGAGATCAGACCAGCTGCCCTTGCCGTCTAGCGTAACCTGGACACCACCGGTTGGGCTAGTGACGCGTTTGATATGGGCCGATGAAGGCTGGAGGTCCTTCATAGGCCCGGAGAGCGGCGGTGGGCGAAGAGGCAGACCGGGAGGTGGCGGCATCCTCTGGTGATGATCTCCGTTCGGCTTCACTACTGTCACGGAAGTGGCCTTGTCTGTGGTAAGTGCCATAGGTTCGCCTTGGTTAACGAGAATGGCAGCATTCTCATTCGTCTGCTCGTCCGGAGATTGCGACGTCATCCTGTAAGAGCATAAATGTCAGCAAGAAACGAGTAAGGAAACAAAGGAACAAGGTCTAAGGGCTCGTACTTCTTATACGCCGCTACTGTGTAATCGAAATTTTTGAAGTCTGTCTCGATCATGCGATAGAGCTCATCCTCGCGAATCTCCTTGTCGGTTGCATCCTCCTTTAGACGCTCGCGGGGCTTCTGGCGGCGGGCTCTCGCTTCCAAGGGCGCCTCTTCCAACAATAACTCCTCCAAGTCGTATGTAGCATCAAAGTTGGTTTTCTCGGATGACGGGACAAATACTGGCTCCACCTTCTTATTTTCTAGGTCCTCGAAGTCTATGAGTCTGAAGAATTCATGCTCGGTGAAGCTTTCCCATGTCGCGCCGAGTCGCTTATCTCGATCGTGTTCCAGGGCGGCGGTCATAGCAAACAGGCAGGGAACGGAGACTGGCGGTTGTGTAACCGGGAATTTCGGCTTTCCGGCGAGGATTTGTGCACTGAGAGTCGATTCGGAATTGCCATCGAAGGGACGCTAAGAGACGGAACCGAGTCAGCAAAATTAAAACAGCAAACGAAGCGGGTAGAGAAGGGTAGACCTACCTTGTTATATATGCATTCGTAGAACAAAACCCCCAAGGACCACCAGTCTGCCCGAATATCATAGCCCTTCCCGGCATAGACTTCCGGTGCAAGGTATGCGAGGGTGCCGGACTTGCTAGTCAAGGTCCGTCCGGGAACAACGTCGGAAGCGACGTTCTAGGCAGAGCGTTAGTGCTAGTTACACCGGGACCTGCTAGAGCAAGCAGATGAGACTTACAAAGTCCGTCAGATGCACATGGCCATCAGCGTCTAGGAGAACGTTGTCGGGCTTCACGTCTCGGTGGATAATGCCTTGGCCATGGACATATCGTAAGGCACATCCCAATTCGGCGATCCAGAATCTTACAGCTTCTTCTGTGAATGTCTTGCGTGATATGTGGAACCGTAGATCTCCACCGCTCATTAGATCAACCACCAGATACCTAAAGGGTGCCGGGGAAAAGTATTAGGACAGGTTCTCGGCCAGAAAAGGGAGAGGAGAGGGGGAAAGAGGGGTCTCATGGGAAGCCGCTTACATGTACTCTATATCCTGAAAACTATATCGCAAGTTGCAGATGAAGGGGTGGTTTACATGCTCGAGCATGCGTCGCTCACGAATGATATTACGCACACTTTCGGAACGTACGACTATGAAAGAAACACAAAGCAAGTTAGTCAAGAACTCGTCAGGCAGGTATTCGGTCGGAGAAGTTCCGAGGGCCGACTTGAGTAACTATGTGCCGCAGTCGTTCAACAACCTACCGTCATCTTTGCGGATGTATTTTAGGGCAAACGACAACCCCGTGTCCTTCCGTTCGACAATCCGTACTTTGCCAAAGGCACCACGACCGACTACCCTGAGCAGCCGGAAATGATTGAGGTTTACTATGGCCCGGAGTTAATAAGCTTCAGGCCCTTGCATGAAGGTGAAGAGGCGAGCGGACACGCTTCGAATTGTTGGCGGCACCGTACCTTCGCCATCGAGATCGATGGGCTTCCCCTGGCTGTTTCCCATCTGGAAAAGGAGCGACGTCTAATGCTCGCCACGGAGGGGCAGTTTGTTTCCAAATAGCCAGCCAGCCGCTATATCATCCTCTTCTACGAACCCTAAGAACACTTCGGCGGAGATGGTGCTCGTGGAGTGGGCGTTGATTCGTGATACGGAAAGCAGGGTGCGTCAACGGCGAATGAGTCGGTGGGTCGGGGATCAGGCTGGTCAAGACTTCGGAAGGGAGTTCTCTGTTCAAGACCTCGTTATTCTTCTCGAGTCGAGTTGACGCTGCAGTTATGTCTCAAATCGGAAGCGAATGATTACGGGTCGATCAAGTCGATCTCGACCGGGGGTTGTGAAGGGATGCGCAGCAGGAATGTTCGGATGGTCGATGTGGATTGTGAATACGAGAGTGGTCCTGAGTCGGTTCAAGGCGTCTAAAGATTGGTTTCTGAGTTTAGAGGAGGCGAGGAGATATCGGCGTCTGGTAAAAGGAGGAAGGAAACGTGAGCATGAGCAGATGAATGATGAAGAGCGGAAGAGTATGGTGCATGGGAGGTCACAGAACGCGGTCGGTTGGCACCGGGGGGAGAGGGGATGCGACAGCAGGGTATCTTACACACAAGATCGACAAAGGATGAGCAAGGAAGGGGAGAGGGTACGAAACAACTGCGTAAGGAGAGAAGGTTACCTTTGTACAGAGGACTGAGGTAAAGCACGATTGATCTGGTTGGTAAAGATTGGGAATCTAAGCTCCTGGCCACACTGTAAGAATCGAGTGCTGTGCGGCGAAAGTATACATGAAGGTCTTGGTCATTGACGGCTTTGGGTGGGGATCAGGCTGACTTTTTACCTTTTCCTCATTGAAATACTTTGGGTTTCCGCAATATGCTCGCTCGGTTGATGTATCCATTCAACCCCTTCAATGTTCTCGTAGAAGTGGGGATCCTCGAAGCTGAGAACAAGACAATTGGAGAGGGAAGGCCTGGCCTGGCCATGACGGGAACGGAATTGATGGAGGTGGTATTAGTGGATTGGAGTGTCGTAAGCACCACTGAAGGAGAATTATACAGGTACTTCGCAGTAAGAGTTGCCAGCGGCGGCGGTGGTCAATGTACAGTCTATTAATTTCTGCTCTACTTCGTATATTATGAAGTACTTGTTGTACTTGTACTAGTACACGCAGCGACCAGGGTATGGTAAGAGGTAGATGTACTAATCCCCCACTAATGAGCCAAGGTACTGCAACTTACGCTACACTTGATTGCACCTCGAAGACCAGGGTTGACGGAGCATAAGTACGAAGTACTCGGACCTCGCCCAGAAGGAGGGTTACTGCTTGTGCCATGCAGGAAGGGTGCAGGATGGACTGAAAAGGATACCAGAATGAAATAGAGCAGAGCAAGGAAGGAGAGTGGGTCTGCCTAGTGGGAAACGATTAGCCAAGCACCATTGCTCCTTAGCGGATGTGAATAGTTGGAAATAGTGTGGATTGCCCCAATTGTGCGTCTTGTCGGGGTTCCCTGATTCGTTTTAGGACGTCCAGAATAGTGCAGTTTAGAAGGCGTTACCGCGAATTTCCTTCGCATTCCAGGCGAATATATAGTCCACCACAAGAGCATTGAAGAAAAAGGAAAGACGGGCCTAATGGAAGGGGCCGGACTAATATCCGATAGAGGCTCTTTGGCCATGTGCGTGGCTTTTCTAGTGGTGTGCATTCTGTGCGCATTCTTGCTTTTCCGCCCCTTCTCTGCTCCTTCTGTAAGGCTTCTCCCGCCTCGTAAAGGGGCTTCGTGTCTAGCTTCCTCGTCAAATATAGTGGGCGTCGCGGCAGGGGGCACACGTGATCGCACATGGCGAGATTCTTGCCATGTGCGCCGGCGGCCGGGGGATGCAGCTTCCACGAGAGCTGGATGCAGGTATTATGTATGTTCGGGAAGGATGTCCCTGCACACGGTACCACAATCATCCACAATCTTTTGGCAGGCTCCAATGTTCCTTCTGTTACAAGTCTGAGACTTGTATTGATGTTCTCTCCGTTAAATACTACGCCGGGAGGATCAATGTATTGTACACTCTAAACCCTGTGGGAGATGTACTTGTACTGGGGCTAAGTCCGGGTCACTTCTAATTCTACTATTACTTCTTTTGAAGTTCACCTCAACTCGGAGTTTAGTGCGAAGCACTATCACAAGCCCATGGAGGGCGATGAGAATGTACCACAGGGTAAGTCAGCAGCGTATCACATCGTACGAACTACGAAGAAACGGAAAACAGCGAGCGCAACTGGAAACTTCCTTTTCCAAAATAGCGCCCTAAAGAGAGTCGGTCCAGGCTTCCTCGGCTCCAGGATTCTAGAGATCCATCCAATTAGCCAGCGTTCGTTAGCGCAGCAAGCACTTGGCATCTGAAGATTGACTGGCTCAGGCAGGAGTGTCTTGCACTTGGATTTCGAGTAGTGCATTTAGAATTGACAGGGATCAATGATGGCTGTTTCCTTCCTCTCAGACTGGTCAGCAGCCCAGTCTTTTTTTGGACTTAGGTTGATAACGAGAGTACTGTACTTGCTTGTAAGTACGGAGAAAATAAGATACATAATTGATAGACCCGGAGAATGTACTGCTACAGCTTGGTCGCCAGACGGGAAGGCCGAACCAATCTGGTGAAGTGATGTCCACCACACTGGAGACTGGCAAATTGCGCCTTCCACAATTTCGTATCCTCGAGATATCGAAAGATCGCGTCGTCCCTTCTGGTCAGTTTGGATCAGGGGCGGGCAAGAAGATTGCTATCAATTAAAGTCATTGCCAGATAAAACCAGATTACGAGTGTTCAATGCCAGTTTCAGGGGCCTGTCAGCGAAGAATATCAATCCCAGCACTAATCTGGGCCTATCGCCGATCTCTATTAATTCTGGTGCTATATTGATCAATCTCTTACCTCTTGCTGCCATCTCCAACGCCGCATCATTAAGCAACCTGCCCTGATGCTCAAGGCCAGTATGTACTTCGTCCTATAAGTCGGCGGTCAATGTGCCAAGGCCCAGGCCCTCATTGTCACAGTTCAGGGTGCCAGGGATCAGTCATCCTTGCAGAGGAGGGTTACAGTGCGATGTGGAGGATGACCTCACCTGCCATTTTGTTCAGTCACAAACTGATGTTTAAGGCGGTGTGTCAATGCTGGAACGCTGGGGATGGAGCGGCATTGAAGCTTCAATTCAAGTACCGGTGCTGCCTCAACGTCCTGCTGCTCCTGCTGCAACCTTTCCCTCCCTTCGCGACTGAGCTCTCACCAACCGCGATGATGGATATTAACAGATTCCCCGCTTGAGAATCCGAGATATTGACTGCAATTGTCTAGCTTATTGATCCCTGCGGCCCACGTGCCCGGTTGCGGTGGGTCTTGTTTCGTCTTTCTGCTGCACCTCGACTTTTCCAGATAGGGCATTCCTATCGAGTGGACGATTTCGAACGTTGAGCTATGAGGAAGTAGAGTGGAATCGATAGATCAAACCAGGATCGTGAACGTGAGTAGTGTCTTCATGCACTATTATCACATCGTCATGGAATGTTACCGCATCGAACTTCAATCTTGAGAGAGAGGAGGAATGCGGGATTCCTAGTATTCCCTCGCTCCCTTTACGAAGTCGTATACTAGCCAGCCGCTGGGGTTCATTCCAACGCGACTACGAAGTAGTGTGGTGTACTCCTCAGCATTGATGCCTCAAGCGGGCTCTCCACACAACCAGGACTTCGGAGCCACCATCACCACGAAAGCGTTTCGCAGAAAGGTGTGTGCGTGGGGGCCAAGAGGGGGATTCTCCTCTAATTGCGGGCTAGTCGGTTTGGACCACGGCGCTATATGGTGATCCCCTACTCAATCCGACCATTTCTCCGGTCCTCTTCGAGCCCGCTTTTTGATCGAGCAAGCGCTACCATCCTCTTTCGGGCCAGGTCCTTCACTGGAATGTGGCGCATTGACGACAAGATCCAGAAGCTTGCGTGACGAGTGACTGCTGCACGGCTACCGCCCAGACTTGAAGGGTGCTTAACCAGGGGTGGCATTACATCGGACGTGAGATTTGAAGCGCTGCTTCACTTCGTCCAATGGCGAATCACACTGCTAGAGGCCAAAACCTTCAATTGAGTATCTAACAGTTTTTGACCCCAGTACCGGAATGCTTGCATCAACTCCATTTCACATAGGAAACTGCAGAGTCTTGTATCCAAGTGAGGAAGTAATCTTCGCGTTCGCCGTGTCGTCGGCGCAACCAGTCGACGTGTAACCTTGGAAGTGTGGCGAGCAGAGGAAAGGATATTGGCGCCACCAGGCGTCGATAATCTCCTCCACAGATAATCGGCGATTGCGGATTCCAATTCACGGCACTTTTGTTACTTTTTTTTTCTTGTAGTGCGATGAGGCATCCACATCTAACCAATCCTGACGAACAACAGGGTCTCGGATCCTTCACTCCGCTAGACCGCTCTTTTGCATCACAAAGGAAATATTCTAGAATGTTTCCAGCTGCGGCTCTCCACATGCTCACGTTTTTTTCGACGATAGTCTCCATTCCTGTAGCGAGGTGCAACTGCTTTGGCTTGGTCCAGCCTGGCCATAGTCTGTCTGCTGTCGGTGGCTGTTCGCCGCGTGTACGAAGTAAACCGAACCCTGAGATCCGACGCAGTGGTTCAACCAAGCAACATCATCGGTTACTGTCCCAGAGTACAAGTACTTCGTACATTGCATCACATTCACTCGCCGGTCCGAACTCACAACCTCCAGCTTTTTTCTCCGTGGTTTCATCCCCTTTACTTCGTACATAAGACCCACTTGGAAAGCGACCTGCTTCAAGGAAACCGATAAGGCCAAATGCCGAGAGTTCCTAGTGTTACTGGTGTTACTGGTAATAGACCAAATGTCGTCAAGATCTCCACTGTGGCGCGCGAAGGATGGGCTCAGAGAGAACAATAGCCGAGGCATCTCCCTGTTCAGTGTAATGACCCCCAGCATGTGGAAGGAGCGAGCTCTTGATCCTTGGAAGACGTCATGCTGGCGATGGCTTGTTTGACAAACAATTCAGGAAGCAAAAGGAGGCAGCTTCCAACTCCTCGATGCATCTATTGCATCTGTTGCATGCAATATACCTGTAATGTCCCGCAATTTTGCAACATCTGGTTCTCTTCTTGGGCACCCTCCGGGTTGCTTCGTACACTTGGCGACCATAATTTCTCTTTCTTCCTTTCTCCTTCTTAGGAACAGCAAACGCCAGGCCGTCTCCATGCTGAATAGGATTAAAAGGGCGGCAGTGAAAACACCGCCATATCGCTGATGAAGGGGGTGCCCTTGCCTCTTCGAAGTTTGCCCCAAGTACCTTGAGTTCGAAGTATCAGTGCACTGGCTACATGAAGTACACTAATTCCGCCTCCAAAGATTCTTGGTAGCATCGAGAGGCTATTATTTCACCAAGCGGCAATGCCTTTCGGTGTTTGCTACTCCAGGCCCTGTTAATAACCGCTCCCAAGGTCTTGGGTCGCGAGTGGTCCCCGTTCCAGGGTGTTGGGGCTGGATTTCCTCGCCCTACAGATCTTTGGGCCCGCCCCCAACCCCAACCTCCTCGACCAACAAAACCACAGCGAATCATGCCACTTGTGAAAGAGCTGTCAATTGGCGCTGCCAACAGGCAGGAGAAAGGAGGGCGTGTTTCACGGCCGTGGCCTCCAGGGCTGAACTGCACTCAGTCGGAAAGAGAACGAACCGACCAAGTTGTAGCCCAACTCCTGTACCTGCACATCTAAGGGCTGTGACGCAGGAGAATGTGGCTGCGTGTGTGCTCTTCCTCACCCACGAATCCCACCTTGCCTGGCAGTTCGCCACCACCAACAGCGAAATATGAGCTCTCACACGAACGTTGGAACTAGCGGTGCTGGAGTGGCGTTGTGGAGGAGATCTAGTTTTACGTACGTATGATGGGTCTAAGCTCTGCCATGCGACAGCCCTCGTGGCATGCAAGCCACTAACATAGGGCGTTACGAAGCACACACACATACAGCCTATGATGATGGGGTTCTGTTGATAACAGAACTGCCCAGCCCCTTTTCAGCTTGATCCCTTTTGAAGAGAGTTTTGGTGCTTGCGCCAGACACCATCCTGGGTTAGCCAGCCCCTCCCCCACCCCCGCCGGCGGGACTCTAGGCACCGCTAGGTTCAGAAATGCAGAATGGGTCAGAAACTCAAGGCGAGTAGATGATCCAAAGGTTGGAATTGGGAGTTAAGCGAACCGCCTTCAGCAGCAGGATGTGAAAGGGGTTCTAGACACATCTTGATGGTTAGCAAAGATTTGTTGGTGCTGGTAATGGGACGAGGTACTGTGGACATTGAGGGTGGTTGACACAGATGTCACGGTACGAAGGATTCAGACAAGAGCGCTTGTGCATTGTTTGGCTTCTTCTGGGGCTGTTGGCGTCAATATGATCCTTCATTGACACGAGTCAATAGGAGCAGGGGGAGCATCAATAAAGCTTCAATTGCGACTCGCAGCACTCGCAGCACTCGCAGCACTCAGGAAGTCCATTGTCAAGAATAAGCTTGGACGATCGAAGCCCCCAGACCAAACGCCAAGTTGCACAATCGATATTACGTCTAATTTTAGAGTTTGCTCTTAATCTCGGGACGCCTCATCTCTGATCGCTAGGAATTGCAGGGCGGAACAGCGAGAATATTCGACAAGGGATGAAATTTTCGAGATTTTCGAGGATCAACATCAGCCGATCAGCCTCCAAATGGAGGGTAGAAGTCGGGAACGCCATTGTCAGCCGGGAGAGATGGAACAATCCAGGACCTCGTCGTGCATGACCGCAGACGAAGGATTTCTGCTTCCGGCGAAGTGCGTCCGAAATGGCCAGGCTCTCGAACCCGTTTGTTGGGGGCGCTGATTTGCGCTTTTAATATTCCTGCGCCTCGCCTTGCAGCTATTAGCTGCCTCTGTTCCCTCAATCTCGATTGATCAATTGATGCTTGCTACTTAAGTTAATCTTATATTGCGGATCGCTCCGATGCCTGCTTTGGCCGGCTCATTCCGCGTGGTCCAGAGCCCCAAGAACCAAAATTCCAGGGATTCTGGGTTCGTGTTTCGGATCATTCTGGAGAACCGCGCTTGATTCTTAAAGGACATCTTATAGCTCGCCGTGGACCGGAGGAGAGTCCCCTTTTTCTGTGACGATCCTTCTCATTGCCGTCACCTGGCCTGCTCATTTTTCAGTAGCCGATGGGGTCTCTCCACTTGGCTGCGCCATTTCATCTTGGCAGATGCTGCACGACCTGTACTACGAAGCACGTATGCGGACGAAGATGGGGTGCACGTACTTCGTAGGTTCGAGCGAGAGTGACTGAGCCCGTCAACCAGGAACGGCGATAGCGGTTAATAACAGGCCATTAAGATCCCCAGAGCGGCACTAGGTCGCCGACCCCAGATTCATGCGAAGGACGTACGATCGATTGTGTGGAGAGAAATTGCCCGTCGAATGAGCCAAGAAATTTCCCCAGGATTTCCGTACTTCGTATCTCTTCTGCTTTCGGGATCTCGGTGGGGAATTTCGTGCTAGTTTCCATCTAGCGAGCTTGCCATTGCGGTTGCCAATTGCGGTTCCGGTTGCCAGTCCTGTCGTAGCCCGTAATTTGTAATTTGTACTTTGAGAGCTTCCCCGCAGTTTCGCTCTGGCGGAGTCGGATCTGAAAGCCGGACTTGGAGCGAGCCTCGGATCGGTAATGCTTTTGAGGGGAGGCGGGGTGACGTGAGGGACGAGTGACGAGCGACGATGCACCTGGCAACGAGAGCCGCTCCTACCCCTTTCGGCCTCGTGAGCTCAACGGATTTGATCGTTTTCATTTTCAAACATTGAGAAGACATCGTGGACAAGAATTGTGCAAGTTGTTGTTAGCGAAAATACCAATTCGCTGTCTCATCCGCCAATATCTTACAGAACAAAGTCTAAAGCTAAGACATTACAGCTTTCGGACACCGCAAACCTTGAATTAGCTGTGTTGACGAGGGGTCAATTGAGAGCTTCCGGACACCGAAACATCAGCGGAAGCATCTGCCGGAATTGGACGAAGCAAATCGTCGTTCTGTGACTGAAGAAAGAAAGAAAATGACTCCTCTCACGAGAGTTCTGCCCAGTGTACGTGTATCAAGACCATGACAATCAATTTCTCTATTCTCACTCACCCAATTAGGCGGCATCGCGGGCCACCAGCCTCCTCCGAACTATCCAGTTCACTCACCCTCCAAGCTGCCCCTGCCACTCCAATCCAAACTATCACAAGACCCCTACGAGTCTCACGCAGCGGAACTATGAGAAGAACAGGCAGTATGCCACTCCCGTCGACGGTGCGTTGGCTAAGGAGTATGCGTTTGAGATGGCGGCATCTTCCATCCGGTTCGGACCCGGCGTTACGCAGGAGGTCGGCATGGACCTGAAGCACCTCGGCACCAAGAAGGTCTGCGTCGTCACGGATCCTACGGTTGACAAGCTGTTCCCGATGCAGCAGGTTAGGGAGAGTTTGGCTAGGGAAGGGGTCAACTATGTTGTGTATAACAACGTTTCCATTGAGCCCAAAGACACCTCGTACGTATTCAATTCTACGTCTTAATAAGGGGGCAAAAGGATAATTATGCTAACTAAGAGCCTCATAGTGTGAAGGAGGCAATTGCATGGGCCAAAGCCCAAAACGTCGACTCCTTCCTCGCCGTCGGCGGCGGTTCCGTCATAGACACCGCCAAGCTCATGAACCTCTACACCACCTACGCCGACGCGCCCTTCCTCGACTTCGTCAACGCCCCGCTAGGCAACGGCCGCCCCGTAGACCGCCCGCTCAAGCCCCTCATCGCCGTGCCCACCACGGCGGGAACGGGTTCTGAAACCACCGGCACCGCCATCTTCGACCTCACTACCCACCACGCCAAGACCGGCGTCGCCCACCGCAACCTCAAGCCGCTCCTCGGCATCTGCGACCCCCTCAACATGCGCACCATGCCCAGCGCCGTCAAGGCTAGTTCGGGCCTCGACGTGCTCTGCCACGCGCTCGAGTCCTGGACCGCTATTCCTTACACGGAGAGGAGGCCGAGGCCGGCGCATCCGCTGCAAAGGCCGGCCTATCAGGGTGCGAACCCTATTAGTGATGTGTTTTCGCTTCATGCGTTGAAGAGGACGGTTAAGTATTTGCCGAGGGCGGTGCATAATCCGGATGATTTGGAGGCGCAGAGTGAGATGTTGCTTGCGGCTACGTTGGCGGGTATTGGGTTTGGTAATGCTGGTGTCCATCTCTGCCACGGTATGGCCACTTTACTTTCCCTCCATTCTTCCATGCGAGTCTTTCGTCATCGCTAGGGTCTGTCTATTTTCTTCGTCACTAATAAGCACATCCTAGGCATGTCCTACCCCATTTCCGGAAGAAACCCAGGCTATCACCACAAGGGCTACGAGGTCAACAAGCCTCTAATCCCCCACGGCGTCTCCGTCGCCGTCACAGCCCCCTCCGTCTTCCGCTTCACCGCGCCTTCCAACCCCGACCGCCATCTTGCCGCGGCCGAGGCCTTCGGCGTCGATATCACCAACGCTAAGCGCGAAGATGCCGGCGAGATCCTCTCGGACGCCATTTCACGCTTCCTCGAGGAGCTCGGTGACCAGCCTAAGGGTCTCAAGCCTCTAGGTTTCACCTCGAGTGATATCGATGCATTGGTGGAGGGAACGCTTCCTCAGCGTAGGGTAGTCGTGTTGGCGCCTGGTATTGAGGGTGGAGAGAATGATAGGGAGGTGCTCACTCGGTTGTTTGAGCACGCATTGGAGAGGAAGTAGGGGATAGATAAGAGCTGGCATGTATGTAATCTTGCTGTAGTAGGTCCTCGTTATTTAGTTACCTCCAATTATCTCTATGGTCATCGCCATTTCTCTTTGGTAATTCAGTCCTAGGCACAATTGCACTTTTGCCAGTTTCGTAAACGCGGGATGGCTGTTATCCTTAGATGACAGAAGTTAATATGATCTTGCCCATAGTAACTTGTATGTGAATAAGGGATGTGAATTGTGACTCTTGAGCCTTCCGACATAATAATCGATGGGTTTGCTTATAAAGATGGGCAAATAAGGTCCATGTTGATGTCTGTCGTGTCTCCTTCATAGGATGTGTCTTTTTTCTGCGGGAAGGGAACAGATGAGGGAAAAGGTCATAACCAAGCCATGGATAAGGAAATCTGACCAAGTTTACAGCAGATGAGAGCGAATAATCATGGCTACAATCGGGAGGGGCCACTTCAGAGAGATGCTAGATCTCATGTCGACGAGGAGTAGTGACTTAGATGATCAATCAATCTCATTGCTATTATAACTTCTTGCTATTGTGGTGATGGTATTATCTGACACCGTCAGAACTGATGATGCCACTTCCAGCCATGAGACAGCAGCATATCATCCACTACTCTTCTTTTCCGCAATCGCAGTGAAAGATCCTAATGGAAACAATCTGGCTTGCCCCTCCTCCAGGCTAGAATACGTTGGCGTAGAATTGGTGTGCTTCACATTTCGCTTTGTATGGGTTTGGTAGGGGTTTGGGATGGACAGTCAGAGGAGACTGGCACTTAATTTAGTGAATTGCGTGCTGTGTTAGAGGTTGTAGTGCTAGAGACTGCGCTCAAGTGCTGTTGTCGGTCTGGGTGTTGTCGGTGGTGTCTATGTAGGCAAGGTTGATTGATCTCGACTTGATCCGATGGTTCGTTGTTCGTGAGGGTGGATTTGTCATCCAGGGATATATACGCCCACGCTAGAACCTTGAAAAAGGTCGAGGACTCTCTTATGAAATAAGACTGTTGCTGAAGAAAGTGGAATTTGATCTGCAAAAGAATTATCGGGAAGAGCCTGTGTTGTTGTGCGGCGGCGGGAAAAGGGATCGGAAGAAGAACTTGGGCTTAACCCGAACTGGAGGCGGTTCTCCAAGTCGGGTCATGTCCCATACCCGCCGGTCCCGGCGTGGTCTCCAAAGACGTGGCTATAGAGTGTCAGATCCCAATGGATATTTGAAATCAAAATGTATTTGATCAGCGAGCATTTCTCAGCGATAGTAGAAGATGTAGGTCAATTACTACAACAACATCATTGATCACACTTAATCTCGACGATGGCATCTAATCCGCCGGGAGCGTGCTGTACCACAGGCTTCAAACACGAGTAAGCTGTCTCCAACGTTTCTCTCACTCACTCATTCCCTCTTATGCTCCCTCCAGCTTCCTAATTTCCGCAGTCTTTTGTCTGCCACTGAGCATACCCATACCTGTTGCTCACTAACTCACGCTCTCCCTGCCTGTTCCCAGAGGCAATCCTTTAGGGAAGTCCATCAAGATTGCTGGGAAATGGGACGCCTACGTCACTAAACCGCAGGATGGCAAGCCTAGCCGCAAGGATGTTGCAGTTCTGATCATCCCCGACGCGATAGGTCTCGGTTGGGATAACGTGAGGCTCCTGGCCGACATCGTCGCTGAAAGTGGCTACACCACTCTCGTTCCCGACATCTTCAACGGGGACCCTATCAAACCCAACGAAATGAACACGGTGGACATACCAAAGTGGATCACCGAGGGTTCGGACGGGCGCAACCCGCACACGCCGGATGCCATCGATCCTATCGTCGAGGCAGCCATCCACACTCTGAAGAAGGAGTACGGGGCGCAGAGAATCGGCGCCATGGGTTACTGTCTAGGTGCCAAGGTAAACTACGGTTCTCCCCCTGTTTGATGCCTCTTAAAGTAGACTCAATTCTGACAGTTCCGCGCTACACATTAGTACGTCGTCCGGCATTTCAAGTCCGGCGTGAACGTCGGCTTCCTCGCCCATCCGACTATGGTCACCGATGAAGAACTCGCGGCCATCACGGGCCCACTCTCTATCGCTGCTGCTGAGACCGATCCGATCTTCCCGGCCGAGAACAGGCACCGATCAGAGGGTATCTTGCAGAAGACCGGCCAGCCGTACCACATCTCTCTCTTCTCGGGCGTGTCGCACGGGTTCGGACTGCGCGCAGACCTCTCTAAGAAGGACCAGCGGTTCGCACAGGAGCAGGCCATCTTGCAGGCGCTCGCTTGGTTTAGTCAGTACCTTTGATGACGATGGGATGGGTTCGGAGATGTAAATTTGGGGCAAGCAGGGAGTGGTCTAGTGGAGTGGGGGCTGTTAGGACGTATCATACATCTACAAGCTTAGAAACGTTTCGGAATATAGGAAGATAGAGATAAATCTGATGAGTCTGATGATCTTTGATCTCCATTTTGAATAGGAAACTGAACGTCACAGCTACTGCATATGAATTTGTGATCTTGCCAGTTCTCGCATGGAAACCAAAGGCGAATAGAATTCAGGGATGGAGGCAAAGGCGGTCACGGGCGATTCTCATGCCCACCCGCCAAATAGGCCTGCAGATTAATATAACCTCTACAATACGGCCGACGACCAAATGGGCTAGGCATAGAGAGCTCCTGGCTCGGAGCCTCGACTAGATCAGAGGCTTCCTAGAGCTATCGCTCGACCCGGGTTCATCTTCATGAGCCTTGACATTTGTCGAGTCAAGGACATACCATACTTACTTATCCATTATCTCTCTAAAGCTTGGTCATCGGCACATTAAAATACTCAGAATAAGGATTAAAGGAAATGATATGTTATTGATTGTGTCAAATTGCCCTCCCTCTCCCCAGCTCTTCACCTACCCTCCCAGCCCCATGCGCCCACTTCTCACTTAGTGACAATCTTGAAGAGTCATAGATTCTTATTCCCATCCGGTCAATCAAACACGTCGAATGTTGTAATCAAACATCACATTCGAGGGCGCCGAGTTCCTATCCCGGAGCTTCTTTGCTGTATCAATCCCCGTTACGGGGACGCGGTACTCCACCGACCCTCCCGCGGCGGTCGCCGCATCCTGCCCAGCGCTGACGCCCTCCTTTCCCGATTCCGGTGGTATTGGGTACGGGAAGGGGAGATACTCGGGCATCAGGCCGAGCTGCCGCAGTACCGTGCCCTGGTCCCACGTAATATGTTCATGGTAGAGGCGGTCCCCGCGGATGTTCACCACGGCGGTGAAAGGGATTTCGGCCTTGAGGTTGGTGGCAGGCACACCGGGGATGCTGGCACGCTACGTGTTAAGAATAGGTACAGGAAGGTTGTTCATGACTCCGGTTAACTTACAGCCAGTCAATCACGCGGTCGTGCGTAAACTTGAAGATGAACTCGTCGATGATGCGGTCGATGGCGATTGACCGGCTGACGAGCTCTAGCTCCGTGTCGGCCGAGTTAAGGAAGATGAAGTTGTCGCGGTAGAACTTCGTAAGCGATGTACGGCCGACGCCACCAGTCATCTACCAAGAATAACATCAGCCGGTGAACTTGCCCCTCTCTTCGTATATATAAACACTTACTGTCGGGACATGGTTCACGTATGGCTCCTGGACCATGGTGCTCATGGTGTGCTCGACGGAGCGATCGGCAAACTCGTAATAAGTGTGCTCATCCCAGATAGTCTCCAGATCGAAGTACGGCCCGCCCATGATGGGCTTGAGGTGCTGCAAGCTCCTCGTGTGGGACCGCGCTTCGGTCGTATAGTGGAAAGAGGGTTGGAAGGGCGTGGAGAACTTGTACGTCTTCATATCCGGGTAGTAATACGCCAGCGCGGTTCCGTTCTCCCGCTTATACCGGCCTTCTTCACCCTTGACCTGCGACTTACCGGCGAGGTGGTGGACCACGGGGACTGGGCTGGGGACGAGGTTGGCCTCGTCAGAGGCGTCGGCGTAGTTGATGGCCGCTACGATAGATGAGTCCTTCAGGGCGGGAGCAATTTTGTTCCATAATTTGGGCCCGTACGCTGTGTTTGGGAGAATTTGGAACAGTTGTTAGGCTTCATCTTCCCGTTTAATGAACGCATGACCCAAGAGAACCTACAGACTAGTCCCGCCTTCCCCTTGGGCTCGCACTTGGCGCATTGGGATAGCGCCTCGATAGCCTGCTTGAGAGTAGCCTCCCCAAGTGCGCGCTCCTCGATCTGCACGACGGCGTAGCCCTCCTCGGCCCATTTTATGAGGGGCGAAGGAACACCCTCGACGATGGTCAAGTGCTCCGTCGTGTCGGGCACAAGCAGCACTAGGCCGGGTCCGTGACCCCGGCGCGTTAGTGGGAGGAGCAAACCTATGCCAGGCGCGAGCTCCGTAAACTGGATGCTGGGAAGCGGTGGCGGGGGCTTTGTGATGTCGTTGTACATGGTTGGTAGGACTGGGGAGATATTGATCAATCCAATTGATTTACTTATTCTTTCCCTCAGCTCTCTAGAGGTTTTCTCTGCAATATCTTCTTCCACAGGTAGAGATATCAATTGATTCTTGTTCACGAGATAGAATAGAAAAAGCTGAATCAATGCGGCAAGGTTTGATTGTCAATTGAGGTGACCGGATTGCATGATTATAGTTCGCCGTCCAACCTTCCGCTCCTCCACTACAACATCGAGCATTGACACATCCTCCCTTTTCGTCTAGCTCGCCCAAGCTCCAAGGGCATGATAAGCCCTGTGCCGATGCAGGATGCAGGTTGTCGGAAGTGTTCGATGTTCTGGACCATCCCACTAACACCTCCGCCTTTACCGCGGCACGAACCCCAAATTCCCCTTATTCCTCACTCCTCATGCCCCGCCTCCCCCTCATCCCCCTGAGCAACTTCTTCGGTGGCGGATCAACGCCTCCCCCGCATCTAGCTCCGTTCGAGCACCGTCTTATCGGGAACTTCTGTACCTCGTGATAGCTTCGGCTGCAGTGCAGGATGGATTGGGTGCTGCAGCCGCCGCTAACGTTGTGCCAAAAGCTAAGCTCGATTACTAGGTCGTAGGCACTAGGGTTGGTAGCTTTCCATTCATCCCTCAACCCTAAGAAGTAAGAAGCCAGGACTCTCTCTCGGACAGCGTTTCTTGGGAAGCACTTGGACCAACCTACTCCTTACTCTTCGAGCTTCCTCCCGCCGTTGCATAGCTCTCTGTTCACCCCAGGCCAAGCTTGCCAATTCTCTATTCTCAAGCTTTTGATCCCTGTTAACGGGCCAAAGATCAAACATTGATATTTATTTATTTATTACTTATTTAAATTTTTTTTTTTTTTTTAAAATTTTTTTTTTTTTAAAAAGTAAAAGAGAAAAAATGGACGACAATCTCGCAGATGTACGCCACATGTTGGAGCTGCGCAAGCGCAAATTCATCGGAACAGTGGGCGCACAGGGCAGCGGGTTCGC
>SJVG01000144.1:0-57129 GCA_034774675.1 Scedosporium minutisporum
CTGCGGCACCCGCTCCCGTCGACCCTGCTTCTTCTGCTGTAGGCTCGGTTGACCCTGCCGCCTCCTCGATTGACGCCTCTGCGCCTGCTCCCATCAACCCCTCCATCGCATCGGGCTCCATCCCCATCGCTTCTGCTCCCGCGTCCGTCGGCAACAGCGCTTCCCTCAGTGGTGGCATCGTTATGGGCCAGGGCACCATCGGTGCCGACGGCTCTTGCCAGTGCGCTGTTCAGTGCGCTGGTGGCGCTTTCCCTGACCCTGCTACCCAGGGTCTCAACGCTTTCGGTGGTGTTGCCGGTTAGTTTACTCCCCTTCGACTCTCTTACAATCCAGAAGAAGATCAATCCCACTGACAAATTACAATAGGCACGATAGAAATGAACTCTGCTGGCGTTGTTGCTGGTGCTGCTGCGCCCGCTGCTCCCGCTCCCGTCACCCCTGCCCGTCGTCGCTAAGCGTCGAGTGGTTTGGTCTTTTGTTGAAGGAGCACACTTCCCTTTGTAGATTTTCACGAAAAAACACAAAAAAGGAAAGCCAAGAGAACGCCTTTCTCCCGCCGGAAGGAAAAGGGGGAGTCCGAAGACGTCATTCCCAGAATGATGTAAACAGGCCGTTTTCCCTCATCCCTTTTCTCTTTCTTCCTCCCCCTTCTCGGCTCTCTACCGAGAGTCGAGCGCTTGGGTTTCTTGATTCCCCCTCCTCATCTTCTCTCTCTCTCTCGCTTCCCCGCGAAAATGGAAAGGGTTATATATATTATATGACTGGTTCGTATTATTTTTTTTCTGGATGCGATTAATAGGAATTCATAAATGGATCTTTTTCGTTCTGAAGAACCCCCCTTTTTTATCGCGCCTTCTTTTTTCTTTCAAATTCCCCTGGTGGAAAGGGGGGTGGGTTGGTGTTTATGCTTTTTTTTACTTTTGTTATTTTAAGTCGAGAGGAGAATAGACGACGACGGTTTTAGTTGAATGAAGAAAATTGTCCTAAATGCCCTCTGTACTTCATCGTAAGAACAATGTGTTCATCGTGAGATGAGTCTTGACTGAGAGATATGATCGCCAGCCAGGATTTGGCTTGGCGTCAGAAGCTTTAACTCGCCCCTTATGTCAAAAAGGATTCTACCGCGCATTTCACAGCGAGCGCAAGAGAAGGAGAGAAAGAATTGATATGTCATTTAGTCATTTGAACTTGTAGAATGTAAAACTTGCCGAAATACACCAAAAACTCCTTCGCTTCACCCACAATCCAGCTATTCTGCTGCCCAAGTCCCCAAAGATACATGGGAGATGGGATCACTAGACTCCCTACGTCCTGAAGAACTCGTAACACTGCATCGTGTGGGAAGATAGTGAGCTGGGCGAGCTCGAGCCTCGATTCAAAAGCGGAGAATCATCATTTCTTGGCTCCCTCAGCAGCCTTCCTTGCCTCAGCTATAATACGGAATCACGTAGTTAGTACCCTGACCATCGTCGCTTCATGGTTTTTCAAAGTCAGTTAGGCATAGGGGGAGATTTGAGCTTGGCCTCTCGTCTCGTCCGTCCTCTCCTCGGCGTGTTGCCTGTTGCCTGAAGAGGAAGAGAAAGGAGGTGATGAGAACGGCTATGGCCTCTCATTTTTCTTCTTCCTGCCTTGGTTAAGGGCTTAAGAAATCCTAGATGTAAGCTTACCAGCAGCCTGCTTCTGGCGCATAATCTCGGCGGCCTTCTCCTTGGCGTTCTGCATCTGGGTACCGCTCATGTTGTTGCCTTTTTTCTGCGCGCCCGAGTGAGTTAGGAAACGGTATTCTAAACGATTTTCATAAAGAACCTAGTTGAGGTGCCGGAGGCCCCTAGCCTCGAGGGGATGGTAAGACCAGGACTGGGCTGGTGGTTGGGTGAGGTTTCGAGGCCGCCTGGTCCTGGAGAGAGATTTCGCATGGCTTTCTTCTCGGAGAAGGCGTGGACAAAAAAAAAAAAAAATCATGACTCCAGAAACCGTAGTCCACCCTGATGGATAAATCGAGGGGCTAACATACCTGAGCAGCCTGCTTCTTGAGGTTGGCCTCGCGGGCCTTCTCACGCTGGTTACCACGAGACATGGTGTTCTCGAATTTTAACAACCAATAATGTTTTCGGGAGCTGAGAAAAGGTGTCCTTGACGAGGACCTGGGGGGTTGAGGGGTTCGAGTTATGCGGGCGCGTAAAGATGAGAGGTTGTGAAAAAGAGAAACAGAAAGACTCAAGCGCAGAAGTTAGAGACAAGTCGTGTTGGTCCTGGCGCTTGCTGACTGGGGTTATAAGTGTTCGTTAGACGAGGGCACAGTGGCGGGGGCACAGTGAGACTGGGAGTGAGGCTGTGCGCTGGGACAACGCAGCTGTACGAAGTACGCAGTGATTCACCTGATGGATTACGCCAGTCGATGTCAATTCAACATACGCTGGAGGCAGCCCAGCTGTGGGCATTGTGGCAAACAAAAGGTCAATTCGCACAGTATAACTTTAGGTTGGGTCTGCGAGACGTACCTGCCAATACCAAAATACCTTCAATTATCTCAGTAATGAACAGTAAGACAGCATTGAACGACTGTATTGATGAGACGCCGAATCCAGGTCTCTCAATCTCGTGTCTTGTATGTTGCTATTTCTGCTTTTCCGTCCACAGCGGCTCTAAACCAATCGACGACAAAGAAGGTCGCCAAAAGAAACAATGCTCATCTCGAATTCCATCCACTGATCCAGTGAAGGCGCCAATCCACTTGGCGCAAGATACCCGCCTAACCAGAGGACCCTTAGAGATTCAAGATTTAGTTTCCCATTCTAGTTTATTTTCAGATCTTGCCGTCTTGGCAGCCCGGTGGTTATTATTAGCCCCGAGTCGCTAGCATCATTCGACTGAATCGACTGAGGTCTCGAAAGAAAAATATGGCCCGCCTTAGGATTCATCGCATAGCTCTTGGCCAACTGGATCTTCCAGGTCTCTTCTCACACTCCGTGCAGGAGTTCGACTTCCTTGTCACTTGTCAAAATCCGGGGCCGGAGTTCATTCTCCTGTGTACGAAAGTATGGACCGGGGTAGCCTACTTGTATACTATTTTCAAGCGATATCTAATCGAGTCTGACCGAGATTGTATTCTAGCTGTCCTTGCAGAGACTACGATTTGTCGCCTGGGGCGAAGCCGTCGGACTACTCCCGAGTCTGGACGGAACCAGCCCACGCGATAAAAGACAGGAACTCTCAGCAGAGATACAGCAAAGTTTAGAAGAAAACTTGATCAATCTCTGTCTCGTAATAATGGATGCCGAAGTCTTCACCGAGAGGTTCCAGCTTGGAGGCGACATGTCAGAGAGAGAGAGAGACGACCAGCGAGCAGCCGCCGTGTCTGTCGGCCTGCCTGTATTTCAATCAAGGTTCGAAGCGTACAAAGAACGCCTTTGGAGACACAGCCGGAGAGAGCAATCTTCGTGGGTTGTCAGGCGATGGTCTGTGTACGATTTGTCCATGTTTGCGACTGTCATCTATAGGATCAAGTGCTCGCTCGACGCACTTGAAGGTATTACCAGTTGTTTGGGAATTATCGAGGAGCAGGAATGCCTCCTGAGACATGAGATTCAACTGGTCACAGATGAGGCCAGCCTCCGGCTCCTAAGCCGGGTCCCATACCTCGATGAGTCGTCGCCGGTTCTGTCTGTCGTCTCAACCGTTGTCAACAATGCCTTGGGGAACTTTTCCGAGCCTAAAGGGTTGAAAACTTTCCCAGTGCATCAGACGCATCGGACAAAATTGGGTGTCGCCTCACCCGTTGAAGAAGCTGGTATCTCAGGGACGCAGAAGAAAGACTCGCCAATCCAGATGACCAGTATGACTAGTAGGAGCGGCGGGAGAAAAGACAATCCAGACACCTGTCTATCTGACCAAGCCGATCTTTGCGAAGCGTGCTGTATTATCACCTTGCCGATGCTCGTCAATGGATTTCGGCATCCTTTAGATCTTGAGGAGGTCCAGAAGTCTAAGGACCACTGTAGGTTCTGCGCGCTCCTGAGGGATGCTTACGACACGCAGACATGCATCGATCACAAGAATCTACCTTGCGATAAGATCCATCGCGGCCGGTTGCAGTGGGCATTAGAGGCTGTCGGGCCTGGTGTCCGATATGGAATGTTCAAGCTTGATTCTAGTCATTACGGTAGGGCCATCCGCATCTACTCCTTGGAAGGTATGTTTCTCGTTTCCTAGCTGCTAAAATCCTCTTCAAGCCTGATGGGTTGAAAAGAGCTAAAATATGCAAGGATAGAATCGAGTTTATTCAGTCATGGCATCTTCACGCAAAGAGATTTACAAGCTGCCTCTTCTCCCCGCAACCTCCGCCTACTACGTAACTGGCTTGACGAATGCCGCCTGACTCACGACGAGTGTCAGCGCGGCCGGTATTCCGGGGAACAGTTCGATGATGTCTCTGGTTCTGCAACACTTCCCTTCAGGGTCATTGATGTGGGGCCCAGCGATGGATCAGAAGCACCGCGCCTGGTGACTACATCCTACAAAATGACAGGGCGGTACTTGACACTCAGTCACTGTTGGGGCAAGATACAGCCTACAAGGACGACCAAAGAGACCGTGGCGGCGTGGCATTTGGAGCTTCCTCAGCGGGAACTATCCAAGACCTTCCAGGACGCAATCTGCCTCACGAGGGAGCTGCACGAACGGTTCCTTTGGATCGACTCCCTTTGCATCGTCCAGGATGACCTTGGCGACCTTGGCGCGCAGATAGGACTCATGGGGACGATATTTGAGAAATCGTACTGTACAATAGTGGCTGCTGACGCGAAAGGACCCTGCGGAGACTTGCCCGACCGAGGCTTGTTCCTAAGTGGGGGAGACAACGTTCGGAGGAGGCCCCTTCTATGGGTGAGACATCCATTTCCTGCGATCGAGTCACGATTTGACAACCCATACGACTTGGAGGCCGCTCAACTGCCTTCAAAAGATGAAATGCAGCCGGTCTTCATGGACAAACTCCCCATAAACGAAAGCGATATTTTCTCATTGCAGCTCGAAAAGAAAGCGTGGTATTCTCGTGGATGGGTCTTCCAGGAGAAGGAGCTTTCGCGTAGATGCATCTTTTACACCGAGGAGACGGTCGCGTGGAGGTGCAATCGATACTGGGATACAGAACAGACCGGTGTCCCGGAGCGACGCACGCGAGCCTCTACGGTCAGCCTAGAGGCGAGCACGATCGGAGGCTTTACGTACGGGATCCACTATGCCGCGAGGAAAGTATGGCAAGCGGCAGTCGGGGAGTACAGCAAGAAGAGTTTGACTTACATCTCCGATAAGGGCAAAGCAATTCAGGGTTTGGAGGAGCGGATGGCTGCCCGCTGCGGGGCCACGTTCCGATTCGGACTCCTTGACTTTGGGCCCGAGGACATTCTACTCTCCCAGTTGCTCTGGATTCCAGATGTCGCCCGTAGTAGCCGGTTGGGTGGTGACCCCGACTTCCCCTGTCCGTCGTGGAGCTGGATGGCGGTGGAGGGCCCGGCAAGGTGGACCGCCAACGAATGCTTGGCCCATCCCGAGGCGCTCTCGGAGGTCAGTTTTGGCGAGGTTACAGCAGATGGCCGACAGGTGCTCCGAATCTCGGGGCCGTGTCGAGCTATCAGCATCGGTTCTCCCATTGGCGAGATTCCTCGCTTTACGCAGTATGAAAGGTGGCCGCCAGAGATCCATTTTGGGTGGACGGAACTCGCATTGGATTCGGGGACAAACACGATACGATCGGCAGTTGATGACGAAATTCCCGGGTGGGTTATCCTGGACACCAGGGAGGACTTGCAGACGGCCGAGATTATGGCGGCCCCGCTGTTGCAGTATGTGAGGCTGGACGATGAGACCGAGTCGATGTGTGTTGACTTTTTGGCATTGGTTAAGATCTCTACGCAGACGAACCTACCTACGTATCCTAGTGCCCCTGAGGTTTATCACCGCGTCGGCAGAGGGAGAGTTCTTAGGTCGGCCTTTGCCTGGGTAGAAGGCTGCCACAGGCACGATGTTGCTGTCGTGTAAATCTCCAACGTCTACCTTAGTACTTTCTCTTCTTCCGTTTTCCCCTCTGACATACTGGCGAAGAAATATCCCTGTTGACAAATTTCCTCGGAATCTATAATTAAACTCATTCATTATAATGTGTATCTAACAGTCTCTCAAGTCTCTTGGTTTACATCTCGGGGCTGTTAAAATCGGCGCTGCCTGGCTAGATCTAACATCAAATCGGAGCTCCCGATGGTCTAGTTGGTTCATGACATCTGACTGTAATGGCAACAGTTCAATCAGAGGGTCACCTGTTCGATTCAGGTTCGGGAGAGTCGCCTTCTTTTTTGCTCCCAATTTTGGACAACACAGTGCGTGTACTATAATATTTAGCAGAGTGATACACTGGGCAAAGCGCCACTGGCACTGTAGGCGCTGTCGTGAGCTACTAAGTCTACCATCCGATATCCCAGAGTGGGGATCTGGACCTGGCTGGGCTGGCCAGAGACCCAAATATGGCCAGCGCTATCTCTAATTACCTTTGTATAGCCATCCTCATCGTCAAGCCCGGCGCTTGTATCATCTCCGAATTTCTCACCATTGAGGTATTACAAGTCATACGAAGATGGCTTGTTGGCCAAATTGCCAATACATTCATTCGATCAAGTTAAAAGACTCATAGACTTTTTTTGCTCCTTTTCCTCTAGAGCTGTGGCGACACATTGATGCAACACGTCCCCTCCATCCATCTCTTCAACACTTTCATGCTTCAGGTGTCTTGCTGGCGGATGAAAGCTGTGACAGGTTTCAGAATGCCTGCCCAACATCACCTGTAATTGTCGGCAGGGACCGTCAAAGATGTCTCCTGACGTGGAGAAGGAAACCAATGCATCGAAGTAGTGTGAACAGATGATTTTTAACGTTTTACAACACCTTCGAGATTATAGTCGCATCTTGGATGAAAACAGGAATCAAAATCTATTTCGCTATGCATAAGGTGGAATAATTTCTAAGGCTCAATAACCTAGCTCCCGTTGTGCGAGTCTCGTGGATCGCTAGCCAGAGATCCCGATACTTGGAGGTAAATGACTTCGAAGAGAAATTCAAATTGAAATTCTTTTTAGGTCTTCGAGATCGCCTTCCAGTCAAATCCGCATCGCTGAGATCCAATTGATCTCCCCAGGGCACACATGGTCATGCCCTGGAACCAAATGAGGTCTTCGGGTGGAGCGTTTCGTAGGAGGTAGATTTAGCCAGCGCAGTGACCGGAGAACCTGAAACTTAGACCGAAGCTGCTGGCCCAATCGACGCCATGTGGACGTCCGGACCTCAGAACTCCCATGCCGAGCGGCTGCAGCCAGGAACGCCACAGTCATTGGATGACGGCGATCGAATGTCAAGTTTTCCCCTGTCGAGCACACCCCCGGACGACCCACCCTTGAACGGCTCTCGATGAATTTGACACCCTGACAGCGACAAGCAATCCCCTTCAGGCCCTCAACGGCGACAACCGATGGAGCACCAGGGCTGGCCTGGGCCGAGACCTGGATGCGGCCAAACGGGCCAGGCTGTGCTCGCGTCAACACACTGTTGCTGTCCGCCAACGAATTCCATCCTTCAACATCTGACGAGGGAGCGTTGTGGGGTAAAAGGAATGGGACACTACATCATAGTCGTTTGCTTCATCCAAGCACGCGTGGGAAACGAGTCGAAGGAAGACACACGATGAAATTACAGAAGGCGCTTCCACAATGCGACAGGATGCGCTGGTGGCCTGGTCTGGTCATCTTGCTTCAGGATTGGTGAAACTGGCGAGTTGCATGCAGCCGCTGCTCCTCCCCACTGCCCATCATCGGCCTTAGTTTGCTCTCGCCCGCGCTTCGCTTCGTGGTAGCGGCCACCAGATTCGCCTCTTCTTTTGGGTAGCAATGACCAGAAACGTCCAGTATGCCATTCTTCAAGTAGGAAATAAATGGAGCGCACGCGGGTAAAGAAAATGAAAATAGGTCCAGCCAGAGATGGCCTCGCACAGCCAGATCCATTGGCCGCGGATCATCTTGAAACTTTTCTGCTCGACTCACCACGGCGAATCATCGACTTCGGTTGATGATTTTCCTCACACTCCCCGGGCTCTCTCCCAGGTCGTCCTCCATATTCCCGGTTTCTCTGCTCTCTCGTTTCTCGTCTCGTCTCTCTTCTCAGTGCCGGAAGGCGGGACCCAAATGGGTTATTGAGAATTTTCCGGGTCAATGAGACGACAATAAGGAAAGCTTTTCTTTTCTCCATATGCATCCCATGATTCCCATCCAGATATTAAAATACCAAGATGCCCTTTCCCACCTTATTCAGGATTCGCCCATTCACACACTTTCATTGATCTCCATTTCCTATAAACTCGTTCTTCCTTTCTCTATTGACCTCGTTCCCACTCTTGTCTATTGAAAGGGCTTTGGAAGCAAACGTCATGTTCTGTTCTTAATCTTCGATACTCATTCTCTTTCTCTTTTCCTCTTGTTCATCTTTCCTTTACATCAAATCATTCGACTTTGGGACTGGTCGCCCGCTTTCTTCTCTGAAACACCCTCTCTCTAACTTGTTCCTTTTGACTCTTCATCTCTTTCAGACTCTGGTTTTCAGTCAATCGAATTACGATCCTCCCTTGAAATCTGCGAGTCAGGTTTCTCCAGTCACATTTGTCTTGTTATCACAAAGGAGAGGCTCGTCTTCCTACGGAGCAAACACACTGCCGGGCAGTGTCCTTCATTTAATGTAAGTGGACTCGATGCCCACGTCCCTTCATCCTGGAAGACATGGCCTTCTAACATTCTGATCAGAAACTCTTCAATCTACAATAAGCCAACTCGAGAATAAACTCGCTTTCTTCGAATAGAAGACAAAATGTTCAACGCCTCAGCTGTCCGTGGCCTCGGCCACCTCATCCTCAACATCATTCGGGCCTGCAACATCATCACCCTCCTCTCCGTCGCCGTCGTCGCCTGGATCATGATCGTCATGACCGGTATCCGCGGCCAATTCTTCTTCTTCGACGCCGCCTCCCACTTCTTCACCAGCTGCATCGCCATCTTCCTCATCGTCACCGAGGTCAACATCCTCAAGCCCTTCTTCGCCAAGCACTGGCCCGTCTTCTCCGACCTCCACGGCTTCACCTGGCTCGGCATGTCCATGATCGTCATGGGCTGCCACGTCCTCGGCAACCTCAACAAGCCCGCAACGAGCCCCGCCACCATCGGCGTCCCTCTTCACCGCCTCGTTCTCGCCACTGGTATCTTGGCCCTTACTTTCGGCGTCGCCAACATCGCCTCGTCCTTCATCTTCTGCGATCGCAAGAACAAGATCAATGCTCGCATGATTCGCAACGACGGCAACCTCGCCGCTCAGACTGCTGCCAAGAACCGTCACCTCCACGAGGACGCGGACATCCTCTCGCACCGCTCGGACTCGGTTCGCCATAACGAGGAGAAGTCCAACAGGTGGACTCGCAGGTTCACTTTCGCTGGCGGCCACAGGCTCAAGATTAGCAGGCCTATTCCCCAGCAGCAGCAGCAGTCCGACGTCGAGGCGCAGTCGCAGTCGCAGTACCCCTCGCAGTACCCCGTCGACCATGACTGGAGGGATGATAGGAGCAGCCCCATCATGCCCGAGATCAAGAGGCCCGATACGGCGCTTCATCCCATGAACACTAACGCCAGCCGCTACAGCGAGGCCTCTCACCTTCCTAGGTTCTAAGCAGATGGCACTCCCCTACGATATCGGAACAACTTTTTAAGCAAGGGATTCTCGGCTGAGAAAGCACGGCGTTTAATGGCTTTTCACTGTTACGGTTCCGTCCTCCTTCCCTCAATTTCCATACAGTAGCTGAACAGGATGGTCTTAATTGAATTATGAATTCGCGAGGAGTGAGGGCAAAGGAAGTCAATGCCCGGAAATATGACGGAATAAGGATGAGGGATAGGGAACGGAACCAGTGCGTTTTGGAGTTTTACTTTGCTTTTTCTTTTTTCTTTTTTCCTTCCATTTGCTGGGGGTTTTTGCATTTGATGATACCAAGTACGCTCCTTTATGATAGACACCGAGAATCTCTCAAGTCTCGCTTAATTGCCATATTCACATCATTCAAGAAATTAAAGGGTCCATGTCTCCTGCGCGTCGGCGTTGTTCTGCGAGTCCGCCCACATGTCGCTTAGCATTTGTAGGAGGGATGATCGACGCTTCTATATGCCGAACGACACACGCCCGACTCAAAGACTTCATTGGTATAACCGAATTCTCTTTCTTCTTTTATTAACCCTGCCAAAGACTAAACCGATTGTATTCTCGTAACCAGAAATAGAATACGGCATTCCAGTAGACAACTCCACCAAACTCCCTGACATGCCCCCTTTGCCTCGTTTTCTTTTTCTTGGAAAATTCTGTGCACATGTCTGCTACCGCCAGAGCGGTAGGCGGAAAAATCTATCCTCCCCGAGGAATCCCCTATCGCAAGGGGAGAGCCTCTCTGAGCGCAGACCTTTTAATAGTATACAAAGCCATCACCTGGCAAGGACGGAATGGAGAAGAAAACGAGAAGGGCAGAACGGCAGCCCATTCTCCGTACCCCACATATAAAGAAGCGTAGGCTAGACCGTTCAGCTCCATCCGCTCTGCCCCGAATTTCCGTACGGCGTAGTCGTAGCGTAAGGCGTCGTCGCAGCTCCTCCCCAAGTGCTCTGATTCCCCGCATTACCATAAGGCGTGGTCGCGTAGGCAGTATCTTGCCACGGGTTCCCGTCCATGGCCATGTCGGGACTCCTGGGTCCGCCAAACTCGTCCTCGACGGCGTTCTCGGGTCCTCTACCGCTTATGACGTGTATTAACTCGGCGATCTTTTGCTGAATAACACTAATTCCTCCCTGCACAATCTCGTCGGGGTCTAAGACGCCTACGCCCTCCACCTCGAAGTAGAAACGGTCGGGTACCGCGGTGTAGTCGAAGGGCTCGCCCTCTTGAGGCGGCTCTTCCCACTCCGCGTACTTGCTCTTGGGCCTAAGAAGGAGTCAGCCTATCACTGCGCCTGGTTATGCGCTCTTAACACGTCGAGACTGCAAAACCTACCATTCCTTCTGAGCATCCTCTTCGTACCAAAGATCCAAGTGATGCAATTTATTGTGAGGATCATACTCGAAGCCCACAGCCGCCGTAGGCATCCACTTCGCATGTTCCTTCGCCACGCCCTTCTTCGCAATACACTGCAGCTTCAATTCCTGCCCCTGCCGGAGCTTACAAATAAGCGAACCATGACCCTCAGGGTCCGTAATGACCGGGGTCCCGAGATCGGCGCTCTTGCGGCTACTATCAATAATAAGATCGCGCGCGTAGACCTTGAGGATCTCGTCGGACATGCACTTGGCGTGAAGGCTGAGGCGGACGCTGCAGGCGTCGCAGTACTGGTCGCAGTCGCAGTCTCGCGAGTACCGGAGGTCCTTAACGTCCTTGGACACGAGGGGGATGAGACCGAGGCGGTGGGAGATGAACTCGTCGGCGAGGACGGAGCTGTTGATCTCGATTTCGACGAGGTCGATGGCGAGGGTGGGGACTTCGGCTTGGATTACGCGGCGGATGGAGTTTGCGAAGGAGAGGTCGGCGCCGGTCATTTCAAAATCTACTCGGGAGCGGCTGGCCTGGAGTTGGGGAATGGGCTAGGATTAGAGCGATGGATGGCGCATGGGGAAGGCGATGATGGAGATGCGATGTGCAGTGATGTGAATCAACATACAGCTGAGATTTTGACGGATGGACCGCCCTGCTCGCCATTGAGCATCAAATGGTCGAGATCCATGGCGAAGATTTAAGGACGCGCGTGGCGGTGATTTGCGCAAAGGTGGCGAGTCGCGCAGGTATGTTGGGGACCGGGTTGAGAGGACTGAACGGAATAGAGATGCGAAGGTACGGTATGCGGGAGGAGGTGGGAGTTGGCAGGGTGTTGTGTGACCCGGCTGGAGATGGCGGCGGGAGAGTTGGGGTCGTGGAATGGTTGATGAATTCGTGAAGTTGGATGCTGGACTGGACGAGGTGGATCAGGTGTTTTCAGAAAGGAAGGTGATACAAAGCAAATGTATCTGCGTCGCGCTAAAATTGTTCTTATCGATAAGCCAAAAAGTTGTAAATCCAAACTTTTTCAACATCAAGCCTGTTCCCCGCCACTCTTGAGTCTTGAGACACCCTTTTGCTCCCCATTTAGTAGCGAAGATGGTAAGCAAATTTTCTTTCAGTTTTAAACAGAATAATGTGATTCTAATATTGTGCAGAAAATCAAAACGTTATCCAGAGCGCCCATCCAGGAGGCCGGGTCCGATGTTGCGAAGCTTCCCCGAAACCTCAACCCCGAAGTTCACCCCTTCGAACGAGCCAGGGAATATACCCGTGCTCTTAATGCGGTTAAGTTGGAAAGAATGTTTGCGAAGCCATTCGTGGCTCAGCTCGGGAGTGGCCATGTCGATGGCGTCTACTCCATGTCCGTAGATGGGCATTCGCTACAAAGGGTGGCCAGCGGTTCTGGCGATGGTGTAATCAAAGTCTGGGAGTAAGTGAGGGACTCGCTTTTATTGCGTCTTTCTTAATGCTAACCAAAACACTCTTTTGCGCAACATAGCCTGTCTAGCCGAGACGAAATATGGCATGCGAACGGTCACGAGAACATTGTCAAGGGACTCTGCTGGACCAAGAGTTCACACCTGCTTAGTTGCGCCAGCGACAAAACGATCAAGCTGTGGGATCCCTACAATACCGCCTCCGACTCAGAGCCTGTCGCTACTTGGCTAGGTTCTTCTGGTTTCACGAGCATTTCCCACCACCGACACAAGAACGCCTTTGCAGTTGCCTCCGACGTCATCTCTCTTTACGACCTTGAGCGGCCGACTGCGGCTCCGGAAGTGATCGCCTGGCCATCCAAGGCAGACACCATTACGTCTGTTGCTTTCAATCAGGTCGAGACTAGTATCATTGCGTCATGTGCGACCGATCGTGCAGTCATATTATACGATGTGCGAACGTCGATGCCGGTTACGAAGACGGTCCTCACGTTTGCGTGCAATGCTGTCTCGTGGAACCCGATGGAGGCCTATAACTTTGCCTTGGCTTCCGAAGACCATGACGTGTTACTATTCGACTCGCGGAATATGAGCCGAGCTCTTAATGTCCTCAAGGACCACGTGGCGGCAGTCATGGACGTCCAGTTCTCTCCTACCGGCGAGGAATTGGTTTCTGCCTCCTATGATCGGTGAGTGCTCTTGGTCCTGCGCTATTGGCCGTCATTCTCCTTATTACTAACACCGTACTCGCAGTACCCTCCGTATCTGGAAGCGAGATCAAGGTCGATCTAGGGAAATCTACCATACCAAGCGTATGCAAAGGCTCTTCGCCGCACGCTGGACGCCAGATTCGAAGTACGTCCTCAGCGGCAGCGACGACGGCAATGTACGAATTTGGAAAGCCAACGCTTCGAAGACCGAGGGCCCCAAGTCAACGAAGCAGCGCCAAGCCCTCGAGTACAACGACGCGCTCGTCGCTCGCTTCGGTCACATGCCCGAGATTCGCCGCATCAAGCGCCACAGACACATCCCCAAGGTGGTCAAGAAGGCGGCCTCCATCAAGAGGGAAGAGCTCAACGCTATCAAGCGCAAGGAGGAGAACGAGAGGAAGCATACCAGCAAGCAGTTCCAGAAGAGAAAACCGGAGCGAGAAAAGATGGTTCTGGCGGCGAATCAATAATTTTTTTGGGCCGCTTTTCCTTTGCTTTGGACTTCGGACTGGTTCGGCGACACGCATTTATATGGAGTTTATGGCGCAGCGAGAATTTCGGACCGAATCTGTTATTTAGACTATGTAGGAATGCTATACCCGTATGCTACACCCATATATTTCATAGGAGGGGATTGAAGATTCGAGGTACGGTCCTGTGACAGTTGCTCCTCCTCCTCTATAATTATGGTGATTTTTTCTGATTCTTCTATAATCACAGAAGTGGAAGGAATTTGAAGTAGGAGAGGAAGGAAGGAAGGAACAATTACAATACCTGCGTAGTTTCACGTTTCTTCCCTATTCCTTCCTTATTTTGCAACTGTTCCCTCTTTTGCAACCCTTACTCGTATGCAACCGTTGATAAAATGCAACCATCCGGGAACAGTCGCTGGATGGTGTTGAAATAATGTCCGGCTGCAGGGTCCCGTAACCGCCGCCGACAGCAACTCCATCACACAGGATTGAGGTCCATCCAATGTCGTGGGTGAATGCCCTTACAGTCTCGTTATAAAGAACACACTGTACGAACTTTGTCCGAGCGGCTAGTTCCGAAACGCTCCAGGGGCCGTTTCGAAACAACTGAACGTCAAGCTTTCAAAACTGGCCCCGCGACGACAGGGTTTGAGGTCTTCAGGAATCTGCATCTTCTCTTTTTGTGATTCTCGTCCGATTTTCTTTCCCATTTTCTCCCGTCTTGCTTTACTACTGTCCTTTAAAACCCGCGCTGGTCGAAATCGGTCTTATTATTATACCTGGACTATAGTTTCCCGAAGCTTTAATTCCTAGAGCTAGCTTTCAAGTTCGACCGAAGCTCGCAACTTTCTAGTTCTAGTAATAATCCGCCTGTCCTCTGTTCGCCATTACTGCCGAACGATCTCTTCCTTCTCACCAAGCCTCTCCCAACTCGAAACCCTATCCCTCCCCACGACTATCCTTCCGCTCACAATGGAGTACACCGCGCCGCCCCAGCGCGACTCGTGGTTCGCCCCGCTATCAATCGACCTCATCATCAAGGTCCTCAAAGTGACTTTCCTCCACCCCTTCATCTGCTGGATCATCCCGCTGTGTTTCCGCGCGCAAAACTACCCATGGGCCCACTTCAAGATGGTGTACTCGATCATCTGGGCGACCTTCATCACGCTCTGCTGGATGGCTGGCGTCATAAATAAGAGGATGGCCTTTGGCCTCCCCAGGGAAGTCGATCTCGGCGAGGAGGTCATCGTCATAACGGGGGGGGCGAGCGGGTTGGGATTATTGATTGCGGAGGTGTATGGTATGAGGGGAGCTTCGGTGGCCGTGCTGGATGTCAATGAGATGGAGAATTTGGAAGCGAGGGGTGTCACTTTTTATAGGTGTGATATCACGGATAAGGAGGCGCTTGCCAAGGTTGCCAAGCAGGTCGAGGCAGATGTATGTCCATTTCTTCCCGTTCTCCCCGTAGAATCTACACATTCGCTAACGTTAGAACAGCTCGGAACACCCACGGTCCTTATCAACAACGCCGCCGTCGTCCACGGCAAGACCCTCCTCGACATGTCCTTCTCCGAGCTCGACAAGAGCCTCACCACGAACCTCACAGCCCAATTCTACGCCATCAAGACCTTCCTCCCCGCCATCATCCGCGGCGGCAAGGGCGGCACCGTCGTCACCATCTCTAGTGTTCTGGGCCACGTCGGCGCCGCCCGCCTCACGGATTACTCGGCCGCCAAAGCCGGGCTCACGGCTCTCCACAAGTCCCTCACGGCCGAGCTCCGCGCCTCCCACCCAGAAATCCGTACCGTGCTCGTCGAGCCGGGCCAGCTCAGCACGCCGCTCTTCTACGGCGTGCAGACGCCCAATTCGTTCTTCGCGCCCGTCGTCGAGCCCGTCGACGTCACCAAGGAGATCGTCGCGGCCATCGATGGAGGGTATAGCACGCACGTCGGATTCCCGTTTTATGCGAGGTGGATTGATTATTATAACATTCTCCCCTTGGGCCTGCAGCAGTTGGCGAGGAAGTTGGCTGGGGTGGATACGGCGATGGAGACGTTTATCGGGAGGCAGGGGATGGCTGCTACAAAGAAGGCGCAGATGTAATTTTGGACTATTTTTGGGGGGATCTTTTTCCTATACGCGCTGTGCGCGGTGGGAGGTGTGGGAGGAAGGGAAGGGACTGTTTTTTACATGTGGAGTTTAGATGTACGAGTATGATGGTTTCTTTGAAGCGAGGCGATTTAGATGGGCATGATAGAGATCAATACCGCAATGTCTGTCCTCTTCTGTGTTGCAGGGATCGATGCCCAAGATGCTGGCTCCTGTGTTCTTGTTTGTGCGAGATGGAACTAATGGTCGTCCTGGAGTATGGGAATAGACCCAGAACGAACTGACAGAAGAATTCGTCGCATACCTCAATCTTGGCAGCCGAGCATCTTGTGAAGGGCGGCAGGCAGTTGATTTGAACCTGGACATCCAGCCCAGTTCCCTTCACCGACGTTCACCGAAACCCGGGATTTCTGACATAAGCATGAGCCTCCGCAATTTTGTGGGGATCAATGTTACCCAAGCCGTTATCGATTCCCTCCACAATTACTTATCTTGGCCCTTGTCGCTTGTCCTGATATTAGTCTTGCATTCAACGATAAGACGCCCACCAACAGTGATGATAAGGAGCAATGAACAGGTGAAGGTTTAAACAGGTGAGAGTAAGCCATGGTCGAATGAGAGTCGACCTTGGTATCGCACTGCATTACCGCTCGCGAGTTGAAAACATAACTCAAAGTGAAAATAATAGGCAAACGTATGCTCGAGGCGTTTATGATCGCCTTGACCGCAAAACACCGCGGCCATGTTACTCTCGAGAGGTCTTGCTATACCTTTGGGCTGTCGATCGCCCTTTTACTTTCTCTCTAGCTCGTGTGTTTACAGTCATGATCCGCCATGAGTCTCGGTGGCTAGAGATAGTGTTAGTCTCTTCGGGTGTCGGCAGCACCCTTGTCTCCCATGCGATAGGAAGACTTCGGAACAAGTGACAGATCGTGGGCCGGGTGCCCTGCCACACTCCATGGATCCCCTACCCTCCTCTACCCGCCGAAACTCTAATATTGGTCCCCGTTCATTCTTCCCCCCTCCAGAACTGCCCCTTCCTAATCAAGTTGGTGTTGGGTTGCGCCGTGCAGCATTTTCTGGCATCATCGTTCTGTTTCGGGATGGAGTGGGATGAGGCAGCACATGTGAGGACGATGGTAGCTGAACAGCATTCGTTCTCGTTGCCTCGGAAAGTGTTCCACTATCGTCGGATCTGATGCCTCGATCCAGCTAGTGGGCGTTGCAATATTTGATGCAATATTTGATCAAATCTCGTTGATGGGGCTCGCCGCACGTCAGAGACCTCGGGGGGGTCGAGATGCGCAGCTGGCTCGAGTTCGTTCCCGTCCTCACATCTGAACGCATCCTCGAGTCCACTCCACTTCATAACGTTCGGGGCAACCTCTGATCCTATCCACCCCTGACTCTCCGGGGAAGCGGAACCCGGTTAGCTTCGAGTTGTCCATGCATCTTGACGCAGGGGAGCCGGAAACGTTGAAGCATGCTTCGTGGAAGAACACACGAAGGAACGCCTCGCTCCACGTCGATGACTGTCTGTGACGAACATGCGAAGTAGTAATGGTTGAAGCTGAGGACGATGGGCAAGCAAGCATAGTGGAGTAGTTGATGTGGGGGTGATCGGAAGCCGAGTGGGGGTGGCGATTGTATTGCTTCTGGCCTAAAGTTACACTGATATTTCGTCCAGGAAGAAAATTACTCTGCAAGGTTCTTTTTTCATACTCCATATTCCTATTAATGGACATCAATGGCATATGGCAAATATTGGGGACTGGCAGGAAACGGGAAAGCTGTTGTGTTTGTGGACGTTAATGATGTACATGTACATTCCCACCAGAGCTATAGATTCCTTGATAAGGATTTTTGCTGTCGTTGGTGGCGGGGAGCTTCGAGCGGGCCCTTGTTCTTTCGAAGCTTTAGAACCGAACGCCGCCCACCGTCCGTCAGAATCTCCCCCCATCAATCTGTTAATTACTGATTCGCCTGATCCTCCACGAGATAAGCACCGTAGGCGGTGGTACACTCCATGAACTTCACAAGCCCCAAGCGTCCGATGATACGTGGCACATGTTGTACATGGTGCATCTAATCAGTCCCCAGATATTATAACCACTTGCCTTTATAGTACCGGATACATGGAACCCTCGTACTTTCAATCCCAAACCCTCTCATCCTCGCAGCCCAGTTCCCTTGGAAAGATCAATGACCTCGAAACCCTGGTCCAAACGGCTGTACTCTTGGACCACACCAACGGAATGTCAATGTGCCCTGCCTAGCGCAATCCGTCATGGTGGTTTCCCACGCGCCAAGACAACATCGAACTGCTAGACCGGGATTCTAGCTTTTCTAGTCGTAGGATGTGATATATTGAGGCGTCTGCCTTATCTACGGAAAATCATTAAAGTTGTGGCCTGTTTATAACCTAGATACTAGGTACTGGATATTGGATATTGAAATGGTGGTAGAGGGACGATGTTGCTTAAACCTGTCGGTCCCTCCCGATCCTTTGCTCTGTTTTCTTCCCAGACCTTGTCCAGGCCATTTCTCACGCAGCAACAACCCAAGCTCCGCCAACCGGTTTTGACCTTGTGCGCGCTTGAACAGTTTGTCTGAAAAACAGTCGTGAGGTCTCGAGTTGGCCACGGAAAACACGGAACGCATTTTCCCACACAAGAAACCCCTGCCATGTTCTGGGGTTGCTAGTGTTGAGGAAACGGAGCACACAGTACCGCACCATCTACCATGGCTTTCCAGTGGTGGGATCCCTCGAGAATCGAGTCGACCGTCACCCAGAAATACGTGACACAACACCTACTCCCGTCCGAAGCCGGCCGCCTCGACAAGACCTTAGCCTTCGGAGATGGATTGACCGACTTGACGTACTGGGACTGGATCGACACGAAGGCCAAGCGAATCTTCTTAATTCTCGTGGACCTCGCCGCCGCGAACCACATATTCGACCTTATCGATGACTCCTGGTGCGACGAGGACTTGCCCCTCGTCCCGGAGTCCGTCGAGCACCTGGCCAATGTGACCAAGGATGGGAAACTCTGGAGGAGGTTTTACCAGCGGCAGTTTGCCTACCTGCTTCGACCGCTGAGGAAGGACGTCCATGTCGTCTACTCTGACGCCGAGATGGTCCCCATCGAGGTCGTTGACCGGAGGCCAATCCTCACGGCCAGCAGCTCCGTCGACAAGGTCGTTCTCCCAAACGAACCCGGCGTCATCTTCTGGAGACGCCGCATTCCGATTGGCGATAGCCGCCCGGACGAAATGTCCGTTGACGAATTCATCAACACCGTCGAGTCCGTGAGCGCGACCGAAAACGAACACATCGTGTCGTACTGGGGATCCTACATTCATCGAGGAGAGGGCTTCATCCTCTTCGATCCCGCCAGCGACAGCAATCTCAAGATGTTCCTCGTCGCCCAGCCGATATGCTACAGGAATCTCTCCAAGAAAAAGCGCCGGGAACGGATCATGGACTGGATCTCCTGCCTCGTCGACACCGTCGCCTTCCTCCACAGCAAGAACCGCTCCCACCGCCACATCAAACCATCAACGGTCCTCTTCAACGACAAGAACCACATCTTCCTCGCCCAGCCGACGCGTCTGAGCCCCGAACCTCTCACGAGCCACAGCAAAAACTCCTTCGACCGCGAATGGTACGACTACGCCGCTCCCGAACAATGGTTCCGCCCCACCAACGCGCCAACGTCCCCCACGCGAAGAACATCGAGTTTCTCCTCCCTCTCCCCCCCACTCGAGGCCGGTGGCGCAATCTCCATCCTCCGCCCCGAATACGCCTCCTACAAACCCAACGCCATGATGAGCACGCCCAACCCTCACCTCAACCCGCAAGCCGCCGACATCTTCTCCCTCGGCTGCGTCATCCTCGAACTCCTCAGTTTCCTGGTGAAGAAGCAGCAGAAATTCGCCTCCTTCCGCGCCGCGAAGCACAAGACCCCCGGACGCGGCGGCGCCGTCCCTGATTCTTCGTTCCATAGGAACCTGGGGCAGGTCGAGGCGTGGATGTCGATGCTGGCGCGTGAGGCGGCGAAGAAAGCCTCCGATAACGATGGGGGGAACGTTTTTCGCGGGTTTACGCCCATGCTGCACCTCGTGGCTAGGATGATGTCGGCGAATCCGCATGATCGGCCGTCGGCGGGGGATGTGCAGCATCGGATTTATCAGATTCTTACGGAGCATTGCGGGATTGCTGAGCCGCATTGCGTGCATCAGTATAAGGCGCCGTATGTACATGAGTATACTACGGCGCAGCGGTATCGTTCAGAGTCGGATATTGTTGAGAGTCCGTTGACGCCACCGATGGGATTCGCTCATGCGTGGAGTGATCCCGGGGATACCCTCGATGGGCGAGGAAGTGCTTCTTATATGAGTGATGGGGGGCAGAGCCAGATCAAGATGCATGTTCCTGTACAGATACAACATCTGCCTATACGGGGTGTGAATGTGTAGGTGGCTATGGCGTTGCCGAACGATGTTTCGGCTGAGCCGGTTTACTCGGGCTACGATGGTATGGGAGGATGAGAAGTTGGACCTTTATATTCTTTGGGCGGCCATTCTTTTCTTTTATTATTTTTCTTAGATACCATTGAGCGATTCTGGGACTTTGTTTTTGTGTTCGGGAATGAAATAGGCTCATCCATAGAGCCCGGCGACTCCTTATTCAGAACATTTATCTTGGGTGGGGGTTTTACGTGGGATGATATGGAAGGCTTTGGATACAGCAATAGTAATGGCTAGTTTGTTAGGAAGAGAAAGATCGATATTTGACCTTTAGCTGAGAGTGGGAATAGTAGCCCCTAGTAACATGCTCCATCTAACAAAGGCTCAACTTGTCACACCATGATAGACGCTTTTTCCTTTTCAAGCCACCCGAGGCTCCTCGGTAACGGGTGGAACGGGCAGAACGGAACCGTCAGGAGCCTGTCTTAGAAACTTGACGGAGAACTCAAAGGTGAGAACGCCGGCGGGAATAGTCCACCGGCGACGGCCGGGGTTACCATAGGCTGTTCTCGCCTTGATGAACCAGAAGATTAATAGACCGGGATGGGTAAGCCAGCTTATGGTAAGAAGTTAGCATCATGTGTTTAGGACATGAGAAATGAGAAAGGAGTGTATTTTAAGGACGACCTCACCTGAAAACGATGCCGCTTATGAAAGTGATAGACATCACAATCAACCAGCCAAGCCGGAAACGAAGACACTCGTCGTCCCCATCGTTACACCGAGGCCTGGACGGGTCCAATTCATTACCAGCCAGCATCAGGGCGTTGATGGCTACGAATCCCAGAACAAGATGAACTAATATGTTGAAGAGAATGCTGGGAGGTTTGGAGGCGCGGATAGAATAAAGGTTGACGATGGCCAAGAATGCGGAGAAGAAGGCCTGTTTGTCGAGAGAGAATACGTATCGCGTTTTTGGTTAAATACAAAGAGTCGATATTTCTTACGATTGGAAAAGAGGTTTTGTGCTTACGGATACAGCGACTGGTTTCCAATAGTCTAACCAGTAGCCCTGCCAATAACCGCTGGGCCAGAACCCGTTTAAGATAAACATGGCGATGCTGAGGATTAGGGTAATGCTGGAAGTGAAGAGGAGGATCCGCGTGGGTAACACTGCGCTCCTGAGGATGGAGGCTTGGACCGCCGCCGGCGACGAGGGGCCGGGTTCCTGGGCCTCGGCGGCGGAGGCGTCGTTGATACCATTGCCGTCGGCGTCTCTTGAGAGGAGCGGCGTGGTTTCGGTCGTGGTGTTGGCGTCGGCGTCGGATGGGTGCGTAGCCCCCGTTGCGGGGGCGGGGACGGCGCTGGGAGTGGACATTTTAATTGATATCGTATGCGTGCCTGGACTAGGCTCTAGTGCAACTTTTGAGGGAATTGGGTTGGGAAGAAGGGATTAGAACTTCTCCTCCAAGCTTGGATTGGGGAAAGTAAGAGTGAAGGTTTCGGAAATGCCAGTTTTTAAATTAAGGGATGGGTTGCTGCCTGCCGAATCCTGACACCATGTTCATTGCTGGTTGTTGGCTGTCAGCGTTGGCTGTCAGAGTTCTTTGTTGCAATGATTCAGTGTTCAATAATCAGCCCATCAATTGTTGTGGCGAGGATTCACTGTTTGGTCGCAGTCACCATATAAATTCAAGCAAGAATACCACTGACATACAGGTCCATGGGTGAACACACCTAACTCCAGTCTAGGAACTTGAACGTTCACAATCTTAGGTGAAAGAGAATTGAGTCCATCCCCCGCCAGAGAGGTTGGAAAGGAGGAAACAACCACAGCCATCAAATGATTGCTTTTGCGCCCTGGCGACACCTATCCTTCGACACGTAATCTGCCAAGCATGTTACATTCTCCGATTGTACTAAACGACCCCAACTTCCCATTCTTGCATCCGTGACATGGACATGTTTTATGGAAGCCTAGTCTTCCAGCACACCATCAAAGATCCAGTGTTTATAATCGTAGGAAAGCGTGGATCAAGCTTCGTGCTGACCTTCACTAATACCTCGAGTCAGACCAATTGAACTCGAGAGTCCTACAAGCAAGCAGAAAGGTAATCTGTCCCTCTCTTACTTACATGGTCTCTTCACTCGGAATGACCTGTTCTTCTTCTTCGTCCCGGACGCCAGGCTGGAAACCCCATGCCCTTCCGGCAATAAATCCGCTCAATGCCGCGGCGAGCACTCCCGCCACGAGCCAGAAGCTCGCGGCTCGATACGCGGCCCGTTGTCTTCTTAGCCTCTGCCGCTGTTGGTACAATACACCACCCCTGCGAGAGCCATCGGGGAGGATCTCGGACCCGAGAGGGGAACGTCTCATTCGGCGGACCGAGTTGTTGGATATCGAACGGAGAGGGCATGGTTCTGGTACTCGGCGCGGCCTCGGGTTCGACGGCCTTGGTGGGATCGGCGTAGACATCGTATTGGCCTTTGTTGCTTGCTGTAGGATGGAAGTCGCGTAGAGGGCTGTTTCGGCCATGAAATTGTGAGGATTATAGAAATGTTGGAGTAACGAATGATGCTGCTCAGGGAGAGAGACGGGAGGGAGATAGGAGAGCTTGGGAAGAGAGAATGTGTCTTGGCAGACCTCGTCCTACGATGATGGCTTGCGAGGGATGAGCAGATACTATCCAGAATGCGGAAGCAGCAGTCTATCTAAGACGGAATACTGGAAAGTACGATCGAGGTACGTCCCCGATAAACAAACCGAGGGAAGAGCCTCTGACAGTACAATCATCTCCAAGTCATTGCTGTAAGTGGGCATGGAGACAGCGTTGAACTTGCACACTACAATATAGGACTGGGCGACTAGCTCGCCCCGCGTAGGATACAAACAGCACTCCTAAGCTCTAGAACTCGACTCGTCATCATCGTCTGGTGTCTTCAAGGTTGGGCCTTCCCCCATCTTCCCTTGTTCCTTCCTCCTCAGCTACAGCCCTTCGTTGTGTCCTCATTTCGATGCTCTTGTTGCTTCGCGGGTCGGGTTGATTTTCTAATCTATTCCCCCCCTTCCTCCCTCCTCGACCGAGCTGATGATATCACGATGGTACCAGCATGTTAGCGAAATCACTCGGCCGCCCAACCTCAATCCCAAGTACTGAAAAGTTCTCGTTCACACCACACGCCAGCCCCTTTTTCTTTCTTTCCTTTCTTCACTCTATGTACGAGCTCGGGGTATCACCATTTATTTGCGACTAACATGGATTATCGGGTGAAACACAAGCCGGTTCCTTATTCCCGAGGACTGCTCGTCTGCTCATCCATCAATTATGTACAAGAAAGATATTACCATCACCTCACAACCAGAGCGCCACGATAATAGTACCCGCAACCACCGCCGCATGGAAGCCTAAAAACTCCCTCGCAGGCGCCGCATCCTCCGCATCCTCCTTCGGTACCGAACCCGGATCCGCAGTCGGACTAGGCGTGAACGAACCCGAAAAAGTCTCGTCCAAAGTTGGCAGCCTCACGTTTCCGTCGACCTCCCATCCACCGGCCGTCGCCCGCGGACACTCCCTCGTCGACACCACGCGACTAGGGTCATACTCAGATTTCGGCGTTCCCTTGGGCGTGATGGAAGCCCACCTCGTCTTCAGGTTGTCAAAGTCCGGCTGCCTAGGCGTCGGTGTGCCTTTCCTCGTAAAACCGTCGAAGACATCACCCGTAGTAATAGCCTGGTCGACAGGCCCGGGGCCGTACGAGATGATACCGTACTGGTTCTGCTCGTAGATCCATTCGTAGACGATGGCGCCGCTCCAATCATCAATCATAGGCTCGCTAAAAATGGCATCCATGTCCTCCCACGCCCTCGGTTCCGGTCCCGTGATGCACCCCGTCTCGGAGAAGAAGATGGGTACGGGGAACTGCTCGGCCATCTCCTGCAGCTTCGGGTAGCCCGACCCCTCGTAGGTGTTGGGGGTACACCACTCGTATGCGTTCAGTCCGAAGAAATCGATAATCTCAGATGAGTTCCCGCCGCAGGTGAGGTAGTCCTGGAGCATGGGTCGCAGCTCGGCGATGTCTGTCGCCGTGTAGCCGATGGGGACTTTTCGGTAGCCCTTGCGGTCGCGGTAGGCCTTCATGTCACGGGCGGCGGCTTTGATGAAGGGGGCGGAATGGGACTGGTCCATCTTGGCGATGATCTCGTTGCCGACGTAGAAGCCTAGGAGGTTGTCGTACTTGATGAAGGTATCCATGACGGCGGAGTAACTCGCGAACTGAGTGGAGTTCCAGTACGACTCGTACTAACGTGAAGGTTAGCTCCCCGTTCAGACGGCCAATCTCTTTCCTCTCTTCGAGCTTACGGGGAGAATGAAAGTGTCAAAGGTGTCGAGGTCTACGGTGACGTAGATGCCCGCCTCGTCAAAGGCGTTCATGCAACCGTCATGGTTGGCCTTGGGGTCAACATGATAGACGCGGATGCAGTTGACGCCAAGCTCCTTCATGAGCTTAATGTCTCTGGCGCATTGATCAGAGTCGATGAGGGGATCCTTGGGTCGCAATTGATACGACATTCCTGAAATATATTCGTCCGTTAGCAAATTACTCGGCCTCGCTCCTCTCGATGCGTGCCATTGAAGACCTTACCCTTCATGAAGAATTGGTTGCCATTGGCGTCGTAAAACTTGTTTCCGTATGTCTCGATGGTCGGGAGGGCGCCGTACGCCCACCCGGCCATGAGAAGGGAGAGAAACTGTGGAAGTTTCATGGTGACATTGAGGTGGGCTGTTCTCTATCAAGGCAGCCTGCTGGCTGTGATGCAGGATAATGATGACGGAGAGAAAGTCTTCCTGGCTTTGTTTCCTTTAGGAAAATAACAAAATCAAGCTGGACTTGAGAGACAAAGTCTATGAGACAAAGAGCGGTCCACAAAGATGTGAATTCTTCCTTCGTGCCTTTTTGAAATATCATTCACGACGAGCACTTTGTGACTTGCTCCAGTGCCAAGAACACGGCGCGTTTAATGACGCGAGCTCACGAAACAAGTTCGGGAAGTTGATACTTCGTAGTCGGAGCTATGTGTCCCGTCTTTGTTGCACCCGACTATTGTGAAGCAATGGAAGCAAACAATACAGACGGAAACAAGCCGGATGAGGTGAAACAAACGGGAACGGACCCGACGAGCGAACAAACGAGTGAAATACGAGCAAGGAGCGGATGGAGGAAAACAATCGTCGAAACACTAATTACGGCGTGTGATCAACGGAATAAATTAGATATTCCAGGATGAGCATGGTTGTGAACCAGACCCCGAATCCTTCTTCTCAATCTCGCATCTCCCGGGTCCATTCCACCCCGGGGGAGCAGGTTGCTTATCTATAGAATTTGGGATCAATACATATGCGACATGCCTAGACATCGAGTTGGACAACCGCTGCCCCGATTGACTGCCATGCTTTGCTCGCCATGCTTTGCTCGCCATGCTTTGCTCGCCATGCGAAGGTTTCTAGAGAGAGAACTTCTTGATTTAATACGAAGAATCACCAGGTTACGGCCAAGGCTTGGCGGTCGACACTAACAATTTAGCAGCAAATCAGAAAGCCACACTCGAGGATCGAATTTCCAGAAACCAAGCAAGGATCCGATCTATCTAGTGCACACGAGGGACGATGGAAAGAACAAAACAGCGGACATGGTCAGGGCAGGTCATGGAGGGGCAAAGGACCAGCCTATTCACCTCAATCGAGACTTGAGAAAACAGACTTGAGCTTGTATTGTCCCCTATAATCCGCCCCAAGGCTCAGAAACCCGTCGATATTCGCTTGAGCGGTCGCGTTATCTTTAACAAGCGCGGTCATGGCTTGGTAGCCACAAGAATTGCGGATTTCGTACTTGACTGATTATGGGCATAGTAGAAGTTAACAAAAAAAAAAAAACAAGAGCTGTGGGCGGGTGATGATTGTCGGCGGGTTCTTAGATCTTGAGCGCCTCACGTTGTCGAGCTGGAACTCGTAGGCTTTGTGGTCTCTTGGTTCTCCCGCTACCTCTTCGTCCATCCTCTAGGCTAGCAACATCTCCTAGGAAGGTTCCATTGTTCCAGGTATCTACGCGTTCTGGCTCTGCCCTTCAAAAGCAGGTATTCTGGAAGAGACCTGCTCCCAACTTTCCAAACCCTCTACAAGATTCCTCACCGCCTGTATAATATCATCTTCCGAGGCCCGAACCTGCGCCATGCTATCTCGTTCCCTCAGAGTCACCGACCCGTCGTTCAAAGTGTCAAAATCAACGGTAATGCCTAGCGGGGTGCCGAGCTCGTCGTTCCTGGCGTACCGTTTGCCGATGGAGGCTGTTGAAGAGTCGATGTTATTCGCGATCCCAAGGGTTCTCAGTCTGGCCGAGATTCTTTTCGCTGCTGGGATGAATTGTTGGCCGCTCGACAACGTGACGATTAAAACTTTGGTGGGTGCGACCGCGATAGGAAGGGCGAGAACCTAGTTTCTCATGGTCAGCATTACTGATTCGGAGATCAATCCCTTTTCCCCCATCAATATGGAGAGGGGGTGGAGATCCTTACACCGCGGGCAACATCTTGTGGTCGATAATAGTAGACATGCTCAAGAAGGCTGTACAAGATACGCCCGATTCCGAATGATGGCTCAATGACATTTGGCGTATATTCGCGGGTCGTTTCGGTCACCGTAACCTTGTCAATGGCCAAAACATCCTTCGATAGCTCAACCGACGCCGTGCCATCTTCTAGCTTGGCCGTTGGAACAGTGACGACAGCCTTTTTCGCCAATTCTGCGGCCAAGGCCTCGAGGGAGTTCTGTTTCAAAGCCTCGACGGCGTCCTGCACCTTCTTGCCGTCTTTCTTGAACTGTGGGCCAATCTTCTTCTTGTCCAAGGTGGCATGCCACTTCGTCACCTTCCGCGGCTCCGGCAGCGCTTCCTTCACAACCAAAGGCGCCCCGGTCTCTTTCGCGTGGACAGAAAGATCATACGCGCTGCGGTCGGCGCACCCCACACATTCCACCCAGCCATAGCTCGTCAAGAGCTCAGCATCCCAGCAATCGCAGGCGTAATGGGCCATCTCGTTTGCCAGGTGCTGCCGGAAGCGAAGCTTGCTCTTGTCGACGCCGATTTTGAGGAGGAATAAGTACACCCGGGCAAGAAAATACCCGAGAGTTTCGTTATCAACCATTTTCGAGGCGACGGCTTCGCCGATGGTCCTGGTGGTGACGTGCGTCTTCCCCGAGAGTTGGGTGTCTTTGTCAAGGAAAGGCAGTTCTATATGGGCAACTTCGGAAAAGCGCTCGTGGCGCTTTCCGGCGGCTGGGTCTACGAAATGCTCAATCTCCGCCATGAGGAACTCCCTCACGCGGAGGAGGCCGGAGCGCGGCGAGATCTCGTTTCGGTAGGATTTGCCGACGCTTGCGGACGCGAACGGCATGGAGCCTTGGCCGAAATCTAGGAGCTTTCGGAAGTTTAGGAACTGGCCTTGCGCAGTTTCGGGTCTCAGGTAGACTGGAGAGGCCGTGCTGGGCCCGATTGATGATTTGAACATGAGATTGAAGGGTACTGGAGGGAGGACCTCGCCGTTGCCGTTGGGGTTTCTGATATCAAGGCGTTGAATAAGCTCGCCGAGCTCGGCCCCATCAAAGTTATCGATCTGTTAGGATATAGGAGGGTAAACATTCATTCGCTTCCCAAGTTACATTAGGGATATTGCATCGTACCTTGGCGAGTATCTCCTCATATTCAGCCACCGTCTCAGCAGGCAAATTATGTCGATGCTTCGTCAATCTAGTCTCCAAAACACCTTCAACGAGATGATCTGCTCTCAAATACTCACCCTTGATGGGGTCTTTACACATCCAGTCGGCGAACTTGTCAACATGACCACTCGTCTTCAAGACAGGCTCGGGAGTGAGTACGGTGCAGTCCACTTCCATCATGTTTTCCTCAATGACAAAATGCTTGCGCCATTGGTCGACGATGTTCGTTTGCAGGGCACATCCCGGAGGGCCGTAGTCATAGAGGCCGCGGTTGTCTCCCTTGAAGCCGCCGGCTTGGCGATAGACTTCGAAGGATTCGGTGAAGAAGAAGCGGCGCTTGAGGAGGGACTCGAAGTTGGTGCGGCTAAACGCCTCCCCGGTGAGGGTGGTTGTATCGGGCATCTTTGGTTACTATTTTCCTGGTAGCTCTTTTCGCTTTGGCTGGAAAGGGAAGAGAGTGGTGCATCAAATGGCAAGATTCAAGATTCAAGATTCCTAAAATCAATTGTCGGTATTATCTATATCTACAAATATACTTCGGTCTGCTGCATACAGTAACTCAATCGTTGGCTGAGCCTGATTCTGCGCGGGGTCGTCTAGGGCCAACAGCCTGGGAAAAGTGCAAATACGTCAGATCATTGATCTGGTCCAAGGGCTGCACAATATGCGCCACACAAGGGCCACGGGACGCTGGAGTGGTTGCACAGAAGAGGGAGTCGATTGATCGATAACAACTTCTGGAATCGACTGCGCTCAGGAACCAACAACTATGGACACTCATTTTCTAACGCTTCAGGATTTTCATCTTGGGAGTTAATTGGATGTACGAAGCAGTCGGTGATGCTGATAGATGTACCATCAAAACTAAGTGACTTCCGAGTCGCTTATCTGATTTGAAGAGATGTGGTGTTATGGACAGGAGCTGCATGGTGAACTCTCCTCTCCTGCCTCGGAGTCGTTCTCGGGTAGGAATAGATTTCTCTAAGTGTACCATTTTGACATTTTTTCTTACGGATATCGGATTCTTCGTGCCTCGAGAGGATATCCTGTCTAGTCTATTCCATCGTTTTTTATTCTCTTCTTTTTTCCTCTGTTGGCAGCTTAATATAACGTCACCAAAACCATGGATCAGCCTTGCTGATCAGTCTTGCTACTCGATAGATGCACTTAGCGATGGCGTCGGGTTATCATCGATCTGTGTTGGTAGTGTTGCTTCTGTAGCTAAATTGATTGATAGGTTTTTTCGTTGTCATCTCTCATAATAGATGATGCTGCACTGAATGCACCATATGCCTCCTGCTATGTTGATCCTCGCTCTGTACCTTTCCTGCTGCTCAATTTACATGAGCCGTCGGTCACTGGCGCCTTTGAGATGCTAGTTATCCTGATCCTTATCCCTCGCACATGGACTTGAGGGCTCGGTCTTTATCGATTCTGCCATTGATCACATGCAAGTTCTACATTAGCAGGTGTTAGAGGTCTTCTCGAGAATATCAAGAGGAAGCGCCGCGCTTGTGACTTTTGCCTTAGCTTGTATCCCGCCTCGAGCTAGACCACGCTCTTCACAAACGTTGGTTATAGCCTATATTCATCGTGGGGGGAGGCATCGATGTCGGTCAATGTAGAGACTACTAGACATGGACTCTACTTTCCGATTACCATCCCACATTTCCTTGCATACATTAACCCTCAACAATGAAAACGACTAACATACAGACCGAGGATGGTGGGGAGTCACTGCCGCCTCACACAGGTCTCTTCAGAGATGAAAACCTGGCCATACGCCAGCTATTCGGATACAGCAAGTTCTGTGACCCTCTGCCACCGTCAATATCTAGCCCGGGGATTACTCTACCAAACACTTCAGTAGAACCTGTTCTGCTCGTCGGGATAGATATCGATACCTTTCAGGGTTACGAGACTCTCATTCCTGATCAGCAATTTCATATCGGTATATCCATACTAGACCTCCGAACTCTCCTGTCATCAAATACAAGTTGCGAGCCCTCTGGTGGTACAGCGGCATTACAATCGGCTACTAAGCCATACCAGTTTACTGTTGGGAACTCCAAATATTGTAAAAAGGCGGCGCGGAAGTTCCTCTTCGGAAAATCAGAACCCATCCATTTATCGGATCTCAAATCGAAACTCGAAGGCCTCGTTTCCGGCAGAGACAAGGTCCTCGTTTTCCACGGAAGTCGCTGCGATCTACCAGTGCTTCAAAACCTCAACATCGATCTACGGCCACTCTACATTATCGACACCGTCAAGGCCGCGCAGTTTCCCCTGCAGCTATATTATCGATACGGGCTCGAGAAACTACTAGAGGCCTTTGACATCCCGTTTTGCAAACCTACATAGCGCCGGGAATGATGCGCATTTCGCCCTCCGTGTCTTGTTGATGATTGCTGTTGTGGATGCCGGACATCAGTCGAATAAAGATGCCTTAACTCCGTGGCTGCTGACCCTTAAGGAAGTTGCGTCAAGCTCCGCGCCCACCGACGTCGGGGGGAGATTGTGCGACCTATTTTGGAGGCGAAATGGAAGCTAAAAGCGGAAAGTAGCCGACGGAGGAAGGAGAAGAGGGCAGAGAAGATTGAAAAGAGGAGATTGGAGCGTGAGAGCCAGGCTGCTAATCCCGCAGAAGTCTTGGACTCGGAGAGTCATCAAAGCGAGGGGGACATGGATGGCAGCTGTGAAGATGAAGTCTGAATGTTGGCTGCACTACGTTACACCGCCAACTTTCTGCTAGAGCTTAGTTCTTGGATTCGTTCACTTTCGGACTTCCAGTTCTGATGACCCCAGACCTGAGGTGTGATATAGATCATGATGGCTATTGGTCAACCTTCTACCTTGGGCGGAGGCGCAAAGACATGCCGGAAGCTCCCCAGATCTAGGCTCTTCTCGGAGTTTCTGATCTCCGGTAAGGAGGCCCATTGTCAAATCTGCACAACTAGTAATAGTTCCCTCATACCTGAAGAAGGCTAGTACGAAGTAGTGAGAAGGGAAAACAAAGAGGGACAGTGAATTACGGCAGTTTCCGGGTCAGTGTTGCTGGGATCGACGTTCTGAAACCTGACGTGGAAAGAGGGGAACCGGGAAATGGGATATCGTGACCAAGAATCTGGAGCGGATTGTGTTTGAGATAGAGGGCAGGGAAGATAATTTCGGAAATTTCCTGGATTTGTCTTCTATCCTACGGAGGCGATGGATTTTGTGTATACATTCTGTTTGCTAGGGACGTAAATTTATTAAAGAAGGAGTAACACAATATATGAAGTTGGGTGAAAAGCTCTGTTGCTGATATCGATGTTCCTAGATTCCGTTTCAGATCTTGACTCTTCATAACACCACTGCCGACTCCAGAGTACACTATATATTTTTACTCACAGCTGAGCCTCCGTCTTCTGGCTGGCACCCAATTATGTGGAATGCATATATACTGGTAACGGGTTCTAGGAACGCATTGTAAACCCCACATGCGAGCCTCCGTCATTCATGCTCTTTTCTTGTTGCCCCCACGGCAAGGAGCGGAGCATGAACCACCTCTTTGGAGCTCAAACCTTAACTGCATGGAGATCCTCCAAGATTTCCCTGCAAGGTACATAATCAACTCGCCTCAATCCAATCGTTTAAGCCTTGGGCAAGGGTCCCCGACCCGGAGCCCGATCGATCCAAGTCCTAGCCCGCATGCCCGGTTCACAGTTTAAGTCGGGTTTGAAATGTGACGTAGAGCACGCCGCATGCTACCTCCGGATGTGATAGAATACGAAGTAGTCGTCACTTCTGCCTTTCTGCTCCATCGTTTTCCTAGGCACTCAACTTCGGCCAAAACGAGAACTATCCTGAAACCCGCACGCAAGGCACTTAGGAAAGCATGGCGATAGTCGCATGTCGGGTTGTAACGCTGCAGTGTAATGCCTAACAAACTAGTTGCAATGCAGGTACGGGAGAAGTTAGTGTTATGGAATGTTGGCAACTTACATTCCTTGCCACCTCTTCGTCCCTGATGGACTGCATTGAGAAAGAAAGTCACTCGTGTTTGAGATTGGTACCCTTCTCCGTGTTGGATCGTGGCCGTTGAACGGATGCCTCTCATTGCCATGGGCTAGCTATTCTCATCCCCCGGCTCTTCCCACTTCGACCTCGGGAGCCGATGATAGCGGGGAGGAAGACTAAACCGCCACCCCCTGCTCCGCCATTTTCTCTCGGGCCATCGTATCCAACAAGAAATGATATCCGGGTGCGTTCCCGTGTTCATGAACGCATCCGCCACCCCCCAGTGTGCCAACTGACGCGCCTCACCTCGGTGAAGCGACTTGACGAGACGGAACTTGTAAGAATCCATTAGTGGTATCTGGTAGATTGAACTACTTGATCGACATCGCATCCGTCTTTCGATTTTCAAGCATCCCATCACATCTTTTCCCTCCCTTTTTCCCGTGTGGCATCTTCCTGAGCTCTGCTCTCGGCATTCCATCTCATCCCCTCACTGAAGCTCCTACATTTCCACTTCCACTCCTTGACTTTGCCAAACTACCAGCTAGTGATAATCGACGCCGAAACAACTGACGGCTTGGGCGGGGAATTTCAAACCTGATCCATAGTTTACTGGCGAAGGAGATCCCTCCGATCTACTTGGCCTCCGCTACCTCTTAACGTGGGATGTGCAGGACGCAATCCACCGATTGGCGAGTTGATCCATCCCCTCGCGCAGCACCCTTCTTAAATCCCCGGCTCGTCCGCAACTAGTCCCGGCTGGGGTTTCCCTTGGTTTCTTCTTTTACTCTGTCAGGGAAATCAAGAAGATCGTCTTATACAGGACCTTTGCTCATCCACCACCGCCCCCCTGCTCTTTTTTCTCTTTCTCTTCCACTCCACTCCCAGCCAGCAAAATGACTCTTCTCATGTATCGTGGGTCGGGGAGGAAGAAGAGTCGGGAGTTGGACAAGCAAGATATGCTACTAAAGTTTGACGCGTTGGAGAAGAAGGCGAAAGCGACCAAGAAATGGATTCATCCCAATCTCAGATTCGAAGAGATGGCCAAGAACAAGACGCCGCAAGTAGGATGCTCCCTAGACTCCCGAATCTCTATATCTTTGTGTGTCCAATGTTGACATGGATGCATTAGCCCTGCTCTTTGAACGACTTCATGGACTACTTAGTCTATGTCGAGCACAGAGCCGAGACGCTCCAGTTCTTTCTCTGGTACTGCGATTACGTTAAGCGATGGATGGCACTATCATCCAAGAAGAAGTCGATGGCGGAGAAATGGGACCCGGAAAACGGGCGCCCTGTCACATCGCATAGTCGCAACGGTAGTCTGAAGGAGAAAGTCAAGCTGGGAGCCATACTCGACCTCCTGGATGCCACCGAAAAGTCGGAGAGCACACTTACACCGGAGAGAACCCACCGCAGCAACCCATCCGCCACCAATTTCTCTTTACCTAGGTCGCCTGGACCTGTGGTGATGGAGAAGACGGACGGGGAGGAAGATAGCCGGAACTGGGAACCTTGTAAGTGGACCAACACTGTACCAGGATCATACTATACCTACCTGCCTGCCGCAGGACAAGCCTGAATTCTAACTCGAGATCTCCAAACTACAGTCAGCGCTCAGCCCTATAGAGACGAGATCAATCAAATCATCCGCCACTACATCATGACCGGGTCGCCGCGACAGCTCCAGCTTTCAGCCGCGGACCGAGCAGCCTGTATACATGCGGCCGAGCACACTACACATCCTTCAGCTTTACTCCCGGCCTTTATAAGTGCTGAAGCCATGCTCCGAGGAGAGCTCCACCCCAATTTCATCAGCTGGAGTATTTGCAACGCGAATCGACCGCTCCTCATACTCATCCGAGTCCTCAACACATTCATGCTACTCGCAGCGATCGGCCTCAGTGTTCTCTTCATGGTAATGGACTGGCCCAAACCATTGCGCGCCGCGACGGGTCCGCTGTGGGTTATGGGGTTCTGCGGCCTGATAGCCTCGGCAAGCGGCGTGTGCATGTTCTTGCACTTCAAGAACAGAAAGCAGCTCCGGCCATGGGAACAGCCGACGGACATTGAGACCGAGAGCTTCCGCAGATCCAAGAGGCATCTTCGAAAGAACACGGCCGACTCGGTCATGAGCTTCGTTGACCCGCTCAGGAAGGAGTCGCTACAGGCTTTTGGTCCCAGGAATGACTTTTCTGAAGAGGATTGGGTCGCGACGTATGAGAACAAGTCATGGGTTTCGAAGATACTTGACCCGACTGTGCCGATTGAGAATAGGTATGTAATTGTGCTTCAAGATGGGGTGATTGCGGGTTCCATTCTCTGGGGGACACTCCTTGGAGTCGCGGTCACCGCGGGCCTGGTCTTTTTGCCATCACTCAAGGAGATACTGAGGTGAAGGACATTGCGTAGGGTTCCGGGGCTTTTTGTTTCTTTTTTCTCCTATTTGGATGGGATATCTGTTTTACGCGTTGGTGTTCTGTTGGGCGTCAAGATACCCAGTCGCAGCTATGAAACACGCAAGCTGCGAACATGTATGTTAGTTAAGGTTGGTTCGTTCGTTTAAGATGCCATTGAGGATGGATTGGGACCTGAAATTTGATGTGAGTTGCTTTTGAGCGAATTCGGCAAGTACCGAGGTACCTAAACACAGTGCCAATTGATACCAAATGGCACAAGCTCAAATTCGAGGTACCAAGTAATCACATTACTTTCCACGTGACCTACTAGTGTCCGAGGCGAATTCGGCCTTGCGAAGATCCGAGTCTTTGCTGCTTTGAGCCATTCGTCCAAAAAAACATCACCAAGCCAACAACCAAAAGCCTCAACCCCGACCGAATCTCTCATTACCTCCCAAAACCAGCCAAAATGTCCTTTGCGTGGAAAGCCGCCGGCATCACGTAAGTTCAATTCGCCTATTTCCTGCCCACCCGAGCCGAACCCGCGCGATTGATCCGTTGCTGGAACGAGAACGAAAATTGGGGGAAGATTGGTGAAGGGAGGGAAAATGGAAAAAACAGCTCACCAACAATTGATTCAATTCTAGTTACAACCGCTACCTCGCGGTCGCCGCCCGTGCCGTGCGCCGAAGCTTGAAGGAGGATAAGAGAATCGCCGCCGAGCGAAGGGGCGAAGTCGACCTCAAGATCGCGACCTGGGCGGTAAGGAAAATTCCGGACAGAGACCGGGAGGTCGTGGAATGCTTTTTACTGACATTCGATGGGCTAGGGTGGCAAGCAAAGCGATCCCCAGGGCCTCCTCCAGGCCAATGCCGCCTCCACGGCCGAGGCCGTCGCCGCGAAGAGCGCCTAAATCAACCCGATGACGACCGTTTGTTGAGGGAGCCGGACCCGATGGGGATGGACGGGGATGAATCGATGGGCGTGTTCATAGATAGGGGCCCTGTTGAGCTGGACACCTCTCTTGCTCTGGTGCTGGCTGTGTCTGTACCATAGAATTAAATGGCATCAATCCAGTGTGTCTATTGACAACGATAATTGTCGGCTTCTCATGATGCAGATGAGGCGACCCTGTGTTCCACTGCCTTGTGTTCTATACCATTTGCTGCTGGGTTCCTCCACCAATAATCGCCTCGGGCCGCCTCAACCGTCTCAACCGCGGATTGGCTTTTTGCCTTGATTGTAGAGCGGGATCAATATCAATGGAATGGTGGAATGGGTCATGGTCACTGGGCTCACTTGGGCCTGGCGTCGGAACTGTTAGGGAATCCACCAGCTCGACTTAACTGCTCACGCAGACCAGATATTTTCCACCATGGTGCTCGTGTCATTCTCAACCTCACTCAACCTTAAACCTTTGCCCAAAAATGCCATCATCTCCTCCTTACTAGATTTTCCTTTCTGACAAAGGATCATTGAATTTCCTTCCCTCAAAAACCGTTTCTTTCGACTTATTGACGTCGCGAAAGAACCCCACTTATTTTTGGCATTAGCGATCAAGATTTACAAGCTGCTCCGGGACATTCCATCCTCGCACCATCCCACCAAACAGCCAAGGCAGAACTTTCAATGAACGACCCCTATGACATCTCGCCGCCGCCGCAGCCGCCCGATATGGCGAGCCAGAGCGCTGCTGTGGTTGCGATAGACATAACGCATAAAATTACCAAGGCTGCTTCCAGTAAGCGTATCCGTTCCAGCCTTTTGCGACCGAGATAAGATCTGGCCGCTTTTTCGCATGACACCACCAGGGTGTTCTTCCGATATCTCGCGGGTGAAGCGGGACTGACGTGTAGCAGCGCTGCCACCGGGAGAACTTGTCAAAGATGGCTTCTTTACGTTGTTTGAATCCGTTGGGGCCCTCGAAGTATGTTGATCTACGATGTGCTTCAACCCCCTTGCCAGCAGCGACAGCGCTAAAGGTTTCTAGATCATGGACCCCAAGATGGATAGCGCCTGCGAGGACCCTCACGATGAGCTCGGGGAAGTGTACGATGTGAGGAGAGAGCTTCTTCCGGATGAGGTTCTCGGTATTATGGACCAGCTACTGTGTCATGAGGTACTCTGATCTTTCCCGTACCGGGTCTTCTTACATCCACTGATGAGCCGTAGATGGCCTGGCATCTTGGATATCCCTTGTCGCAGACGCTTTTCACATGCGTATACATTGAGGAGATCCTCATGCCAAATCCAGAGTCGATCCACGATGCAGACTTTATCAAGGACCCTCCTCTGGAGTATCAGCGACCGCCTCTCTCATTGGTGCTGCGGGCATATTGCGTAGGCTTGTTGAAGACTTGTGCATTTGTCGCCCAACGCATAAAAAGCGAATCATACTACGAGGTATGTTCATTCGGATGCAATTCACACTTCCGGTTTTTATCTCTCTCCCTTACCTTGGTAGATGCAGCCGCTGACCCCCGTTCTAGGAGGAAGATTTTGTGAGCAACACATACAGCCGTACACTCTTAGATGCTGTTAACCACAATGATGTCCTGGACTGCCTCCAAGACGCGACATCCCTCCTGGATTCCTTAGAAGGATCCCTGCAAAAGGACGTGCTAGGCGCTCTTAGTGCTCGGCTTTCGCTCCGGGAAGCCTTCCTTCAAGCAACCATCGCATCCGAAGATACCGCTGATCATGTTGGCCTTTATGACGCCTGGACCCAAGCCAATAAAGCCTTGGGCGTATTCAACAAGTCTTTAACCGTTCCCACCACTCGCGTTGCGGACTCGTTTAGCGCAAAGATACAGCAGAAACTTGCCAGCACCATGCCCCCGAGGCCGATTGTGGAGCTGAGCCTTGACGAGGCAACCGGGCATCTGACGAGGCTATTTCAGGATAGTTTGGCGGCGATTAACATTACTGATTATTCGGATCCGCAATCTCTGTTGGTGAGCAGTCAAGTCCCCTTTCTTTCCCATACAGCTACAGTTTTAACCCACTCCTCGATAGACATCCATAGCAATCTTCCAGTCCAGGAAACCACAGCCTCTAGTTTACGTCCGATGTCTCATCCAAGGACTCATCTTCAACGACATGGTGATCCTGGGGAATAAGAGCATGCGCCAAATCATGGACGACGACTTTTCAATGCTCACAATGTCGTACAGTCCCCTGTTAGACCGGTCTTATGACGAAATAGAGGTCACTCATGACCCCCGATTCATGATTGCCCTGCACATGGAAAAGTTCCGCCAAAAGACAGCGCCTATATACTTTGAGATTCTGCGTGTGCTATGCCTCAACAGGTGCAGAGTACGCCGCACTCTCATCCACCTCGTTCGCGAGTGGGATTACCTCCATGGGGAGGCCGAGCAACTAGACCAAACATTAGCTCAATTGGCAGGAGAACAACCGCTGACGATCAGCCTCTCTGGGAACCCACCTACCCCAACACAATCGTTACCCCTCTCGTCTTGGGCATGCCTTCACAAGCTCCGGTTGATGAAATGGATCATCCAACTAGGGTTCGAGCTCGATGTCTACCAGAACGACGAGCTCGCGGCCATGTATTGGTACCTCAACTACCTAAGCAAGCAGCGCTTCCAACTTCTCGAACGGACGAAGTCCTTTGTCGACGTACACGCGAGGAAGCCGAGGAACCAGCGTCGAGCAGATGCGGACCGCCAGATCATCGCGTCCCTGGCCTTCCTCCGATTTGCCCTCCTCGAATCCGCCATAACGTGGGATCTGTCCGATAGCCTTACCTGCTTATACACAGTACTCCTCCGCCTCTCGCTCATAAAGCCTCCGCCTCGACCATACAGCACCGACGAACTTCGCTACGAGCTACGGATGCGCCCGTTTTGCACCATCGGCGTGCCGGAGATGATACCCTACCAGCTATTTAAGGACGCCGTGGAGCAGCGCGACTTAACTACGGAGCACCTACTCGAGAGCGCGGCCAAATCCGCGGCGAGCGCTAGGAAGAGCCTAGATAGCATGTCGAAGCTTGATAAGTCGATGACGTTCTCCGGTATGAGCTATGAGGGGTGGCTAGAACGGACGAAGAGTTCCCTGAAGTCGTGCATCGCGATAAATGTTGGGGTCGCTACGCTTCAGAAGATGGTGAAGGCGGCAGGGCCTGATGGCGAAGTGAAGGCAAAGGTGGAGGTAGTGGAGGCGAGCAAGGCGTATCACGAATGGTGGATTGTGCCCAAAATTATTCCTGCATGAAAGCAACATGGCGCGTAAGAAGGGAAGGGTATAGAATTGAATACAAAAGAAAAATAAAAGAAAAAAAAAAAGTCTAATCTCTTCGTGGTTATACTGGGCGATAATCATACAGCCGCATGGCAGGTGCTGTAGCACTGCCGATTGGCCCCTCCCGTCCTCCCGTAGCATGACTATCCCGACAGCTTCGCATTTTCATGTCCCGGCCATGGGATGCTCCTTGGTATCATATACATGCACTTACTTCGTTTCCCACCTCGTCGTATTGTATCGCACCCCTCCCATTTCCATTCTGTCCTTCAATCCCCCTGTTTCCTAATACTTGATTAGGTTGAAAATGATCATAAGAAGGCCGCATTTCACTTGAATCGAGCATCGAAAGTTTCAGATTCGCGCTCTGGGTCTTGGTCTACAAGTGAAAGCGGAGGCGACAACCGGCCATTTATGCCTTCTTGGCGGCGGCCAGTCGCAGCCTAATGGTCTGCGTGTAAAGCGCATCCTTGAAAGCGAAGAGGAAGGCAGCGGTTAGGACACTCTGAGTGACCTTGGGACCGATGCCTAAACGAAACAAAAAAGGAGCGTTAGCTTGAGACCAAAGAGCCGAATTCAATCGATGAGAAACATACCCTTGTAGAGGCCAGCGTAGCCCTCATCCTTCATCAGACGGCGAATGGTCTGGACCATTCCCTCCTTGTTGCCGCTGGCACCAGCGACGTGCATCTGGCTCTTGACGGTGATGTAAGGGTAAGTGATGGTGGTGGAAAAGAGCTTGCTGATAGCGCCCAGGAAGAAGGCCATGGTGGGCGTGATCCTACGCTTCTTCTCAAGCGAGTTCTTCATCTGCTCAAAGAGCGTGTACTGAAGAATAGGGTTGATGACGAGCACCAGAGCCGGCACGACGCCGGAAAAGAGAGCCTTGGGACCCTCCTCCTTAAGCAGCGCAAGCAGCGTAGCAATAGTACCGCGGGGCTTGGCAGGCGCCTTCTCCTCCGCCGCAGCGCCGGACTCCTCGTCGGCGGGCTTGACCTGGCCCCGGGTCGTCATGCGCGTGTTGATAACCCAGATGGGGTTGGTGATGATGACGGTGGCCGAGCCGGCGATGGCGCCGGCGATCATGGACTCGACGGTGGTGAGCTTCTTGGTGGCGCGACCGGCCTTGGCGGCGGCGTTCTCGAAGAAGGCGCGGGTCCACTCGTACCAGTAGTAGTAGACGAAGTTGGTGACGCTGATGCCGAAGAGCGCAGAGTCCATGCCGGCGTAGAGACCGGCGATGCCTTCGCGGGCGATGATGCGCTGGACGGCATCGAGGAAGCGAGACTCGGCGCGCTTGGACTCTACCTGGGCGCGGGTGGAGAGCGTGATGAGGGGGTATCTATTGGGCGAGGGAAACATGGAATGTTAGTTACTGAACGGGGGTAGGCGGGAAGCGGGAGCGGGAGAGGCCGGGGTGGCGAACGTTAGGGCCATAGACAGGATGCCGCCGCCGGCGCCGGCGAGGGCGTGAGCCACATTGTCATTCTGGGGAATAGCTGCAGGCTTGGTGGACATGGTGGGCAAGTTTTATATATAAGAAGCTATGTAAATGTTTTCGATAAGGTAGAAGAAAGGAGAGAGTACAAAAGGGAGCGTGATATAAGACAAAAAGGTCTAACGTCGAGTCGCGGGAAATACTAAACCGGTTGGTTCTAAAGACAAAAGGGAAATGGAGATCAGAAAAAAAAATAAGTAGCGACGGGCCAGCCAGGACATGGACTTTTGGGAAACTTTATCTTTCCAACTCATGAGAGTTTGATGCATCAACCCCAATCTCCGCGATCTGGGAGAGCCGAGGTCGAAGGCGATTCTCGAAGCCGAGACTTTGTGAATGTCCCGAAAGGGGAAAGAGGGGATTTGGGAATTATGTCATCACCACGGCATGTGAAGAAAATGGGGAAGCGAGAAATGGAAAAATGGGGCGTTGTATCACTTGTACCGTGCCATGGCCACTGGTTGTCGTTTCCCCACGATCAAATGCTAGGGAAAGCTGGTGCGACGCTAGGCGATAACAAGGCAAAGTTGAGCATTGAGACAATTGAGAGACCGTTGACGATGACATAATCTATATCTGAACAATTAAACCGAAAAAATGTGGGGTACATCCTCGGAACTAAACTACGAGGACAAGTTTTGCCTGGTGTGGCCTGGCCCGTACCCTGGTACAGTGGTACAGTGGTACCTGAGCTGACCCTCCCCGCTGTTCCTCAGCACAAAGTGCCCGTAGATTTAGCGGGTTGCTGTCCAACTCACAAATCGCCCTAATTGGACAAAAGTAAACAAACACTGAAGAAAAACCCTGGGCTTCACAACCATGCTGCATCCACTTCACTTCTCACCTAAACTTACCAGCCATCGCCAAAGTAACCTTAGCAGCGATATTGATCCTAGGTTACCCCTTGGACTCTGCATCGTGTCTTCGACTTGTTTGACACTGAATCCTCGTCATGATCTTATCTTTAAGCTCCCTCCTTTGTACACACTGTTTTTGATTTTCTGTTCTGTACAGCAGGGCGTCTTTTGTTTGTGAACTCTAGCGTGTCTTGTCTCTTGGCCTGTTCACGCGTGACCATCACCAACCCATCACCCACCACGAACCTCACACTGCCATCATGGCATTCAATAGTGAGGACCTCATGTCCTCACCAGATCCTCTCAATGAGTCTTTAACTTCTAGTGTTGCACACCGTGTCACTCGAAGTCAACAAACTCGGCATTTCGTCTCGCTCGGATCCAGCTCCTCGCCTAGAAAGCAAACCTTCGAACTCGAAGTTGGAGACGACCGATCTCCCCAGAAGCTCTTCGTGACGGTCGAGTCGAGCCATCCGGTCGGCGAGACGCGTCGCCGTCTGTTTACCTCGCCATCACCAGCGAGAAAAACCACGCCCGTGATCCGTCGAAGGGAGCGAACGACTACTACTACTGTTCCACTGAAGGGAATTTCCGAATCGGACGAGAATGATGCCGACCTATTCATAACCACACCGAAGAGACGCGGTCGACCTCCCAAGTCGGCGTCCGCTGCCACACCTAAGACCGGCGCGTCAAAAAGGCGTTCTAGAACCCCGATACGAAAGGCAACACCGGGACGTCCTCGCAAGTCCCAAGACACGTTGGATGATGTGTCATCGGATATCAGCGCGTCGGCCACCACGCCCAAGTCCGGCAGGGGTAGGCGAGCGTCGCGGACGACCGGTGAAGAGCCTTCGTCTGAGGCTCCGGGCCAGACAACCTCGACCCCCAAGCGAAGGACGGTGAATAAGCGAAAGACTATTAGCGATGAAGCGTCGTCGTCGGCTCCTCCGTCTACTGCTCGGAGGCGTGGCCGGCCTCGCAAAAAGCCCTTGATCGAGGACACCCCTCAACAGGAGGTGACCCAGCCCGTCCTTCCTGAGTCCAACGCCGACATCTCTGTGATGCATGGAGATAGCATTGAAGTATCCGCAGAAGAAATCCCATCCGAGATGGATGTGGAGCCCTCGATCCCCGCACCTAATGAATCTGAGGGTGATATTTGGATGGACACGCTTTCTGACGATGTTACACCCCGGCTCGCCCCTCGCATGAGGTCACTCAACCTATCGTCTGCTATCGATTTGCGGAGATCCACTGCATCGCAAACACAGGAAGCCGACTCTACGACGGCTGAAAACTACGACGAGTTTGTAGGGCCAGCCTCTCATGATTCAACCCCTGTCGCAAGCCGAGAATCGACGCCACAGGCCGGAACCGACCTCGATGAAGTGGACATGATTGTTCGAAGGCCTACGAGCGAAATCGCGTCGGACTTCCCATCAGAAGCTGATCAGGGCTCGTCTGCTCCTGTGGGAGGTGATAGGGACACCATCGTCCAGTCGGAAGAGTTCAGTATGATCTTTATGGATTCTATCCCGTCCCTTCAAAATAGTGTCTTTGGTCGCAGCACTAGGACCAATGCCACCGAGCCAGCTGATGTCGGCAACACAACAAACCTACTAATTAACCGAACCATTGAATCTATTAAGAATGGGATGGAGAACGAGGACGATGATGAGCCAATCAGTGTCCATCAAGATGAAGTTGAAGAAGTTGAAGAACCTGAACAGGGGGAAATCCAGGACGAAGCGCCTGCTTCCGAGGCGGATCATGCAGAAGCAGAACAGCAAACTCCGACGCAGCCTCGAGTGCCTCTTTCCCCAACAAAGGGAAACGCGTCTCCAACCTTCTCGGGTAGTCCTCGACGTATCAAAGCTCTCCCTTTAAGTAGACAGCTCCTCACATTCAAGGCCATGCAAACGGAGAAGGAGAAGGCAACCCACGACACGTCGCCCTCCCCCATTCGATTTTCTCCTGCTGGATTCTCTGGGAGACGTGATTCGGGAGTTGCTGCTCGAGAGGACTCGAACCTTTACGACGATTCGTTCTCGGAGATTCCAGAAGATGTTTTGGAGGCGGCCACACCACGGGCCCCTAGGACCCACACTCTTCCCTCTTCGATATATAACCAGACCGAGAGTGACAAACAACCGAGCTCGCACCAGAAGACGGATTCGGTATACGGTGAGGCTCCTGACATCGTGCGTTCGGATGCCAGTCGCCTATTGACTCCTGACGAGACCCCTTCACCCATTGAGTCCGACGGTGTAGCTAGTCCTAAGGGGGCTAATTTCGCTGAACCTGCGATTGATTTTGGACGTTCACTTCTTCAACCGGTCGCTTCCTCTGTTGGTCTTCCCAATCAGCCGCAACCAGCTACCCAAGATAAAAGTCTTGGACAGCCGGAGGTTACGCCCATTGTTGCAGCCTCCTCTCCTCAACTTCCCCCACTCCCCGACGCCAACTTCTCGAAATCGAAACTCGCGGCGATGTCTGATCGGGAGCTCCGCCCAACCTTGTCCCCAATTGTGAGAGCCGGTCGGGCCCTTCAGAGCGTCACGTCTGATCATTCCTCCCCCGCGGGACCCAGAAGCGTTTTGGGAAGCCCCTTCAAGGGCTCGGCTACTAAGAGCAGTCGTGACGGCTCGGCTGTGCCGATGAACGAGACGCGCCCCAGTGTAGCCCAGTCATCATCTCCCCCGAAATCTTCGGAGATCATGGACGATGATCCTTTCGGGCCTAGTCGAGGCCACAATGGCCAGCCGTCTTTCATTAGGGCTCTTAATGACAGCACTCGGCGATCCAGCCTTAGCCAACGATCTACTCTGAGGAGTTCTCTCTTTGATACAACCCGTGCCGTTGTGGACGACGCGGATGAGATGAGTTGGGTCGCCGAACCAACCGTTGCGGCACCTCTACCTCAAGAGACTGTAGCCTCCCGAAGTTTCAGCACGGCGGGAACTCTTGGTTCCCTCAACAATGGTTTCCAGAGAGAACCTTCGGCAGAAGCCAGTGTGAGTGGCTTGGTAAACGAGCAGGACGACGAGACGGAGGATGACATCTGGATGATGGAAACCCAAAGAGAAAATCCATGGGAGACACGACAACGACAGCAGCCGTTTGGAACAAAGGTTGCTGCAGCCGCACGTCCCACACGCCGGACGCAGATTCCCAACACCTGGAGACAAAGCTCTTTTGCACGCTCAATCGCGTCACGGGCGCCTCCGGAAAGCCACCACGAACCTGAACATGAAGGGCACAGTCTCGCTTCCGAATACTCACTCTTGTCTCAGCAAAGCAAGAAGACCGACACGTCCACCACCGCGGCTAACCAGAAGCGGGCCGGAGTTAATCTTTCCGACTTTTTCTCTTCCCCGACGGTCCTTCCGCCGCGTCCTGGAGCCGATAATACTCGGACTAGGGAGATCGCCCCGGTCCAGGCCACGCGCCAACGTAATGCTCCGGTTACAACTCAACTGACCAACTCCTTGTTCCCTTCGCTGCCACAGAAGGAGTTCAATCCGAGTCCTGTGCGAGGAAATAGTCTTTTTTCTTCTCCTAGTGCCCGGCCAAGGACAACACTTGAATCGAGCGATTCGGAGCCGCAAGAGACACCTTCGTCCCCCAAGCAGGTTCTGCTTCCTACCGTTGAGCAAAAATTGAACTTTTCGCCTCGGCGCCGGGCGGCGAACCGTACACTGGAGGATCCATCGTCAACGCGATCTAATAACTTATTCAGCGGCCTCTCGACACACAGTGAGGTAGAGGAAAGCCCAGAATTTTCTTTGCCGGCACGGTCCACAGCTGCCCCAAACCCTTCCTGGCTCTTCTCCAAGCCTAGTGAGGCTTTACAATCACATCGTACGACAGAAGCCCCCTCTTTCTTTGCCGAATCGACACGCGAACGACAACCCCTGCACAAGACCATGTCTCCTACCAAATCGTGTCTCAGATCGCCCTTGAAACCAAAGACGCCCGGTCGCGTGGTAGAGTTCGCTAGCAGTGCTCTCTCTCCCCTGCAGCAGGCAGAGGCTAGGGCCCAGAAGCGGGCTGCTATCGTTCCTACTGTGCAGTTGCCGCCTCCCAAACGGGTTTACGTGACCCAGTCGGACGACGAGGATAAGGAGAATAGCGAATACGCTGGTTCGGAACATGGGGATACTACCGAATCGGTTTCCTCGGACTCTTCTCCCATCGAAGCCCCTGTTGCTGTACCAGCCACCAAACAACAACGTCCGGCACCGGAGAAGACTGAAACTTGGCCTCCGGCTTGTCTGTCCCTGAGGGTGTGGAGCCGAAACCACTGGCTTTACCTGGATGCTCTACTACAATACCGTCGCAAGGAACCCTTCCCCGACGAGGTTATCCTTCCACACGTCAAGGGGATGTGCGACGACTTCCTCGGTCGACTGATGGATGTCGAGGAAGGATCGATGTATCTCGAGCAGTGGCATCTCGATATCATCGAGGCCTTCCACTCGCAGGTCGGAGGCTGGAACAAGGACCTCCTGGTGCGACGACTGTTTTCACTTCTTGTTGGGGAGAGATTGAGATTGGAAGGGAAGATGGGCAGTCATATCCCGACTGATTTTTACTGAGCGTGGAGTTACGCTCTAACCTTTGGGGGGGTTCGGATTGCAATGTTCACATCCCCCCTTATTTCATGAGTTTGTATCGTTAGGGGTGACAGGTGTTTTGTCCTCTTGAAAAACAACATTTGCATTATTGGGCGTTTATGGGCAGAGCGGGATGCTCTGGGAACTGGGTATGGGGGATATGGTTTTGTTTTTTGGCGTTGGTTGGGTATGCTCAGCATTGGGTCTGAGCTGATGACGGCCATTGCCCGCATTGGCTGGTTGTACTGTTTCCATATTGTTGAGATTATGTGTAGAGATACCACATAGTTGATGTTCTGTTCTCATTAACCGACCACAAATGGACTACAAGAGTGAGACCGGGTGTGTCGTGTATGGCTTGACTCTAAAAGATTTGTATTCTGATGTCTACCATAGTATTACAGAACGCCCAGCAAACCAATCCCTTTCAACTTTCAGCCCACCCGGCTCTCCAAACATACAGAAACCCCCTTACTCCAACAGAGACGCCTGGTTTATGTACAGCCCATCAACGACATTGCTAAGCTTATCAATAGTAGCAAGAGCAGCATCATAGCTCTCATCCCTATGCGTCTCATCAAAGATGATGAGGCAGCCAGTACCCTGATCAAGCACACCGATGATAACCTTGTCGAGGATCATCTGAGAAAGCTTCCTCTCAACCTGCTGGGTATCCAAACCGACGATCTTGGCGACGTGGTCAATCTCAACGCGAGAGAAAGGCTCGATGACCTTGATAAGGTTCTGCTCGAGCATGGCGTCGTAGAGGCGGCGGAGGTGGTTCCGGATGAAGGCGTCGCTGCCGAGTTCGTAGCGGTACGCGGCCAGGGCGCGTTCGTACTCCTCGAGGGAGCGGTTAGAGTGGGCCCTAGCGATGGCTTTCATAGCCTCGAGGTTCTGGCCGGCGTACTTGAGCGCCTGCTTCGACTGCAGGAGCGTGTTGACGTCCTCGGCGAGGTTGAGCATAATCTTGCAGAGCAGCATATACTGCAGCGCAGCAGTCGCCTTAGCGGGCTCGTCCTGGCTATGGTATCCGTCGAGAGCCTCGATAAAGTACGAAAAGGCCGTGTTGAAATCCCTATCCTCGGCGTGGAGCATGCCGCTCTGCATGTCGAGATCGGCCTGGAGGCGCGGAGGCGTGTAGACGGAGGCGGCGCTGGTCCGGGCGCTGGTGAGGGCGGCGCGGGCTTTGGGGATGTTTCCGAGGGCGTGGTAGACGCGGGATTCGAGGAGCTGGACCTCGACGAGGACGAGCTTGTCGTCGAGGCGCTTGAGCTCGCGGAGGAGGCTGTTGATGAGGGTGAGGGCATCGTAGTAGGATTGCTTGGCCATGTAGAGGGTTACGAGGCGGGTCTCGAGGTTTTGGCGGAGGAAGCTGCGGCGTTCCTTTGTGGCCCATTCTATGCAGGATTTGGTGACGGCGATTTGGGTCTCGTTGGAGTTGGGGATATCGTGGAAGAAGTCCAGAAGTTGTTTCACTGTGGGGTAGGGTTGTTGATGTTAATATTGGAGAGCTGAAATATGCTCAGAGTATAGATGCGTAAAAGACGAACCTAGCTTTGCCGTCTTGGCCTTCGCGAATGAAGATAGGACCGATCGACTCGTCTTGACGAGCTCAACGAGCTCTTGTGTGTTCCTAGAATTGGCCCCATTAGCGCCTGGGTCCGTGGTTCATCTCTCCGTTGCGCGAAGAAAGTCACGTACTTTTCATCCCTGTAAAGCTCTCCCAAGGCAATCAACGCCGTCTCGTAGTCCCTAATAGCAGCCTCCGAGCTCACGGATGGCGATTGGGAGATGATTTCTTTGAGGAGCTGCTCGGCTTGTCTGGGGTTCTTCTCCTTGATGAGCTTCTGGGCCTGCTGCACCCGGTCGGAATCTCCTTGCGCCATCGTTTCGGTATCGTTATATACTCTAGTGGGCTGTTTAGGCGATAGTGAAGGTCGGTGATGGTAAAGGCGAGTTGTGAATTGCTGGCTTTGGGCTGGGGGGGTTTCTGCGAGTTTGGGTTTTCGAAAGGCTTTGAGGTTGCGAGAGAGGCTCTGAGGCTGGTGGCGTAATTGGATTGACGCCTTGAGAGCTTCGCTGCTATGTCAGGCCGAGCTGGAGACGGAATTTGCCGTCAGGTCACGTGTCGCAAGCTGAGGGAGCTGGTAGGAACCTGGAGATATAACACCCCGAGTCTTACACCTCTGCTCTTAAAATCATCCATCTCGTCATTTCAGCATCTTTCTTTCTTCTTTCTACTTCTTATTCTGTCTTGGTTTGATATTTCCTCATCTTCCTGGTCATCCAGCGCCCCAGAATGGGAAGAGTCATTCACCTTTTTAAGCAAGTCTGAAGGCTCCACCCGCCTGGACTCTCACCGAGGAATTTAATCGAGTCTCACCTTCTAGCAAGCATAGACATTTGATGTTCCCATGATATTTGTTCATGATTAATTAAGCACTCTACTCGTTGGTATCATATTTCTGTATTAAACTAACACGTGGTATCGAAACGGTTCAAATATCCGGCGCCCTCACCCAATCAACCAAACAAGCATGAAAACCATAAAGCACGACTGAACGCTCAAAGCGAACTCATGGTCAAGAATTCACCATCCACCAAACCTTGAACCTTATCAGTGAAGAGGGTCTTGCCCTTAGCCATAGCAACTATCCATCCAAACATCTTGAACCCACCAACCTGGCCGGTTCCAGTCTTCTTACCGGTCGTGACGAAAATCATGGGCTTGTCGGAGAACTTGTAGTCGGTGACGCCGGCTTCGTTGCCGCGTAGAAGCGCATCAAGGTTCTTCCATAGGTGAGTGATTTGGGGACCAATGCGAGCAAGCTGCTTGGTCTCGAGGCGCCCAACGTCGCCGACGGCCCAAACGTTCTTGGTGCCCGCTACTCGCAAGGTGTTCTCCTGCGCGAGACTACCGTCGCCCTTGGCTTTGTCGTGGAATTCATTGGGAACGAACTGCGTATTGGGGCGTACGCCAATGAGCGGCAGGTACAGGTCTGCGGCAATGCTTTCGCCGTTGGAGAGGGTAACGCCATCTACGGCGCCGTTGTTCTCGAAGGGTGTGGTGACAGTCGCGCCGTTCACGACCTTAACGCCGAGCTTGCGCAGCGAATCCTCCGCCGTCTTGCTCACGGATGGGAGTAGTCCCTTCAACAACACATCGGCGCTGTTGACGAGGGTGATTTCCTTCTTGGATCCGTACTTGAAGGCGAGCTCTCCAGCGGTTTCGATGCCCGTGGCACCACCGCCAGCAATGACGATGGACTTGGCGGCCTCGACCTTCGACTGGAGATCATGCCACTTGTCCAAGGTCTCCTGGTGTGAGCCGAGCGTCTTGAAGGGCAGACCCGGAGCAGACGCGCGGGAACCGGTCGCAATAACAAGGTGGTCGTAGTTCAGAGTCTGGATCCCCTTGTCACGGGTCTCGACTTGCACGGCGTTGTTGGCAGGGTCCAGACCGGTAGCAGCTCCCTCGACGAATTCGAATTGGGCCGCGGTGTACTTGGAGAAGCCGGGCTTGAAGGGCTTGAAGAGGACGTCGTCGGCAAACTCGCCAGGGATGACGCCACGAACGCCGCCGGGAACCCAGAATAAGTGAGTACTGGGCGAAACGAGAGTGACCTTGAGGTCGGCGACGTTTGGCAGGGTGCGCTTCAAGAGCTTGTGGGCAGTGGCAAGGCCGGCGGGGCCACCACCAAGGACGACAACGTGTTTGGTCATTGCGATTTCGAGCTTAATTGAGGCAGTCTAGAGAGTCAATGGGAAAGCTCCGGAAGTCGGGCGGATACTGGAAAGAAATCAATCGATCAAATCTTGTCAGAGGTGTTCTCAAACATCTGGAGACGAGAAGGACTCAATTCTAGATGGGGCCCGTCTTTGACTTATATCCAAAATTCGGGCTCTACACGATTAATACTTCCTCTGATGTCGGGGATCGTCGGTACTTGGTTACAGCCTGGCCCCACCCCTTGCTTTCCAAGCGGAAAGCTCTTCGCCCGTCAAACACAAAGCCACAGAAGGTCATCATGATTGTCACCGAAATCGATGAAATGAAAGGCCCCACCCAAATTATGAGACTCTTCCACTGTTTCCTAAGCGACCTAATTTCGAATTATTAAGCTGCTGATTCAGAGGGGGCCTTGGCGCCTTCATTCCAATGTCTGGTTCCCAAGAGAAGGACCTGGCCCAATAGTCCGGGATCATGGCGGCTCCAACTTGGTTTTTCGCTACAATATTTGACACCATTATCGTTAATTGACGGCAAGGAGAATTTGACCCCTGTTCTCGCCCCACTTTTTAACGGTCAGGGCAATGGATCAGGTCGCCGAGCGGGAAGTGGGTGGGTACATTCGATCTTGTACATTTTGGATTTGTAATTCGTGACTAAGTCCGATAATCAATGATCTCTGAAAAAAGACGACCCCTATCACGTGTCAACCCGGAGACTCAAGGCGTCCCGGTCGGCCGAGACTCTGGACCCACTCCCGAAACCGCATTGGGCTGCTTGCCGGTCCGCACCGACCTGATGGGCCGAGGTACAGGGGTGTGTCCCTCTTGGAAACAAGCCTAGCCGCGGCCGATTGACGAGCAACCCATGAGAGCTGAGCTAATTCCTTTCGCCGATTTCTTGGCGAGATGATGGAGCGTCCTCTATTTGCTCGGGGGCTTATGGGCTGCCTTCATACCAGTTTATCTATCTCCGAAATTTTTCCTAGAAGACGCTAAGTTTTAAGCATAATCAGAGATACCACCCATCCCAGCTGCAGCAGGGCAAACCCACACCCTCTGGCGAACGAATCCCACGGGTTCCTGCCTCGCCCGAACCAGCGGGGACTGCATAGGGCGTAAGGTTTAGAGGATCTTGTGACTGTTCATTTTCGGGGTTATGGAAAGAGTTTAGAATATCGGCGAAGCCACCGTGAAGTCGCAACCCTATGTCGATCACAAACTCCCCGGAAAGGGTCGGGTCCTCCCTCGCCGCCACCGTGTGGGGATCCAACAGCCATCTCAACGATATCACTGCTCTTGTCAACTAGTCCAATATAATGAAACACTCAAAGGCATATTCGTCAGACTCAGAAAAGTGTCTTTAGAGTTTCAACCCCTCGAGCTTGTTCACCATCTCTCCTAAGGATGATCACAACTACTTGACGTTTGATTTGCTCCCAGTATATCCACGGCACGGGGCTGAGCACGCATGCATCGGTGACCTTTTCTTTGGCATGTTTGAATGTGAATTATTAGGTTCTAGAAACATAGAAGATAGACTTGGCATAGTTTTCAGTAACGGACAAAGAACCCGTTCCCGCCTCCTTAACCAGACTCCTCTTCCGATTTCTTGTCCTTCTTATCCTTCTTCTCCTCTCCTTGTTTATTAGGCTTCTTCGTCCTCTTAAAGCTCCCAAGACCCCATTTCTTAACCCGGAACAAATAATACGTCACCACCGCAATAAAGATATTAAAAACCACATACGCCCACACGAGCCCAAAATTCCTCCACCTATCCGTCCAATAAATCTTGCTCCCCGCCAAATACTGATCCGCCACCGTCAGCGAACAATACCGACAACTCGCCGTATCATTCGGATTCTGCAACTGCCCCGGCGCCTTCTGCAAATACGGAGCCATGTAGTCTCCGCAAGTCATGCCCTGCGGCGGGTTAAATATCGACGTCTCGCTCGGCGAGCAATTAACGAGGCGCTCGTGGAGCTGTGTGGAGACCATGCCCGAGGTCCAGTACGTGAAGGGCGAAACGCGATACATGAAGATCCAGAAACCCGGTAGAGCGTCGGGCGTTTGCAGGACGCCGCAGAATACGAGACTCATCATGACGAGGAGAACGACGTAGCCGCCGGCAGTCTGGGCGTCGTGCACGGCGGCGATGGTCATTTGCGCGAAGGAGCTGGCGTAGACGAAGAGCTGGATGCAGAAGAGGAGGACGAGGCCTTGGCGCTCGGAGCTTTGGATTCCGGCAACGGGGTAGTAGAAGCAGCCGAAGATGATGATGCCGGTTATGATTTGGTAGGGGATTTCGACGATCACGTTAGCCATGATGAAGGCTTTCCATGAGTAGGCTTTGCTGGGTCGTTCGCGGACTTCGTAGAGGGAACGCTGGGTGACGAAAAGTGGTTGAATCTGGGGGAGATTATGGTCAGTAAAACTTGAAAGAGAGAGAACGAAAAAAGAAGTAATCTGGGTTTTCGAGTTTGTTTCAACACCGGGTGTTTCTGACATACCTGTTGGACAACAATGGAAAAGATTGTAATGACCTGAAAGACGGCAAAAATAACATTTTGCATTCCGGCAAGTGTTCCCTTGGGCTGGAAGAAGGAGAAACCGATGAACAGCCCCGCGCAGAGACCAAGCAGGAACTTGGCAAAGATATAATTCGGCATCCTCCAATATTGCTGGAAAACACGCTGCGTCACGGCCCACAGCTGATCTATGAAAGGCACTGCAAACTCGGATTGTCCGCGGTGTCCATCCTCCTCGGAGATGGGAACGTTCTTCCTCTCTTCGTGGATTCTGTCGATCTCGACGTCGACTGCCTGTCGCTCGGGGCTCGAGTTCCATACCTTGTCCCATTCCAAGCCCTTTTCGTTCATGCCACGATTGACGACCTCGAGCATGTACTCGGCGGGGTTCTCGGTGTCGCTGCACTTGCGAGCTCCGTTGCTCTCAAAGTAATCCAGAAGGGTCCGGGAATTTTCTCCAATGTCTCCGAAGTAGACCGTCTTGCCGCCCTGAGCCAGGAAGAGTAGTCTGTCGAACTGTTGGAAGAGGATTGCGCTGGGCTGATGCACCGTACAAAGAATAGCCTGTCCAGCGTTTGCAAGCTTGCGGAGCAACACGCAGATGGCCCACGAACTTTGAGAGTCCAAACCACTCGTCGGCTCATCCAAGAATAGAAGCAACTTCGGCTTGGCGGCTAGTTCGACGCCGATGGTGAGGAGTTTGCGCTGTTCGACGTTGAGCCCCTCTCCGGGGATACCTACGACGGCGTCCGCGAAGTCGCTCATGTTAAGCATGTCGATGACTTCTTCGACGTACTTGTACTTTTCTGCCTTGCTAACGTTGTTGGGCTGGCGAAGCATGGCGCTGAAGCGCAGACTTTCTCGAACAGTCGCTGTTTCCAGGTGCAGATCTAATGGACGTAGCAGAAGTTAGCAAACCATATACACATGGAGAAACAGTGACACAAGGAGGTGTCGATAGGGCAGTAGGAAATCTCACCTTGCTGCTGGACATAACCAGTCTTGCGCTGGAAACTGGCATCCAGAGGCTTTCCGTTCACAAACATATCGCCATGAACCACACCCATGCTCGTCCGCTGTGCCAAGACATCAAGAAGGGTCGTCTTCCCAGCACCGCTCACGCCCATGAGCGCCGTGAGAGTACCAGGCTTCACCCAACCGACTACATCGTTGAGCAGCCTCCGGGTACCGCCTTTGACGTCGACATCGTAGCTCACATTTCTCCAGGTAAATATATCCTTCTGAGGCTCGAGAGTTTCGATGATAGAGGCAGCACCGTCACCGTCTATTCTCTCTGCCTTGCCTGCCGTTACGTCCTTGTCCGTTGCGCCGGTCTTGGGATTCAAGTGCGGAGGTACCTTTCCTCGTTGGAAGACTAGGACGTCCGCTGTCGCAGAAGCCGAAGAGTTGAGCTCGGTCGCGATGCAGTAAATGGCCATGAAGAATACGAGGAATCCCATTAGGATGCCAAAGTTCCGCCAGACGTGCGAGTAGTAGTATCTGTAGTTTTCCTCGATGAAGGCGTCACCGCTCACGGTCTGTTCACCGGCCACAGCTCCGATGGCATTGCAGATCCAGGAAGTGCCAACCGGTGGGGAGTATGCGGGGATGATGCTTGAACAAGGAAACTGTCGACCGTGGAATTCGTTGGCGATCAGAATCTCGAAGGTGTAGTACAACGGGTTGATCCAACGAATCCAACCGAACCAGGGGTGCATTTGTGGTGTGGCAATGACGAAACCTGTGTAAATAACGAGAGCGAGGACGACAATGCCTGCCAGGGTCATGGCTTGGGAGACCGTTTTCGTCACGGCTGCCATGGTGCGGAAAATGCCGGACATGACGAAAGTGGCGATGTACGAGACGAGGAAATACAGGAAGAACGGACCAGCTTCGCGACGCAGCTCGGCCATGAAGTACAGGACGATGTTGTAAAACACGGCGATGATAAACTTGACGGGGATATCAGCAACGATACCCGCCAAGGCCTCCGTCGCCGGGTGGTAGAAGGCGTATGACGCCTGCTTCTCGACAATGGGACGTTGGTTGTACAAGCTGCTGATTTCGACAATGGCACTGAGCGCGTTGAGCAAGACTGCCATGAAAAGGACGGAGCCTCTCGCGAAGAAACTGACTGTGGCGTCGGGAGTACCAAAGAAGACGGAACCGATGATGAGGGCCATGATGAGATGGACTACCGCCTGGGTTAGCGTGGCTTGTTTGTCGCCCCACAACCGCTGGTATGCGCGCTTCGTGTTGAGCTTGATCTGCATGAGATTGCTAATGATGTAGGGTGACTTTGGCCGGACGTGCTTGGCCTGTCTTTGCTCCTTGTGCTCTCTCAATTGGGCGAGGGCTTCGCTGTCCCTTTCCTGAGGGTACGCCTTTTCGAACTGGTCAATACTTTCTAGTAGGGCCTTATATTCGGGCGATTCCCTCCAATAACGCTCAAAGTCTTCAGATGTCCTTGGCACCTTGTTCTCCATGCCTTCACGCGGAATGCGTTCCTGGGGGTTGGTCAGGGAAGTAAGGAAGTCTCCAGTTGTCTGGCGCTGAGGGCAATGCCATCCCTGCTTCTCGAAGAAGGCTTTTGCGTCTTGAGCAGGACCAAAGTAGATTGTGCGGCCTTCATAAAGGACGACGGCCTTGTCGAACAGATCGTAAATGGCTTGACTGGCCTGGTAGATAGCGACGGCGTTCGCCTTTGCAGTGATATCCGAAGATAGCCGGAGGGTCTGAACAAACTTCAAAGCAGTAGCCGAATCAAGGCCTCGCGTACTAGAAACACATTTGTTAGCTTACAGGGTGGAGAGTGTTGATGATGTGTTATTACCTGTTGTCCCAAGCAAGCAGAGGTGCCGAGGTCACCATCATTTCCGCGATGCTTACACGCTTCCTTTCGCCTCCGGAGACACCGCGGACAAAATCGTTTCCGACTTTCGTGTTGTAAGTGTGGCTCAGGCCACAGACAGCCATGACGATCTTGGCTACATGCTTGACTGCAGTTTCGCGGGAGACGCCTTCGATTCGGTTAGAGGGCATGCGCGCCGCCGCCGCGAACTCGAGAGTCTGTCCGACAGTAAGGTGAGGAAAGTGGTGGTCGACCTATGCGGGGCGAGACCCAAGTTAGCTGGAAGTGGACGGAAGTCGTGGAGGGGAGGGATATATATCAGATACCTCTTGGTTGTAGACAACTTCTCCCTTGAATTCTTTCACCATCTGCTTTTGGGACACGCCCCTGTAGTGGATGGAGGAATCCTTATCCATCTGCAAGCCGTGTAGCTCTCCGCATATCGTCTTGAGGAAGGTACTGCATCCCGATCCCGGACGACCCAACACAACAAGAAGCTCTCCACTCTCGAGAAGGCCATCAAAGCTATTCAGGATCTTCTTGGGCTTCTTGTTCAAGGAGAGAAACTCGCCCGGTCTGAATGGCGCAAGGAAATACGACGCAACCGTCTGCTGGTGCAGCAACGAGTCGCACGTACCAGAAACCGTGAGGTTTCTGTAAGTCACACCAGTGCGCGCAGGACTGATCCCCTCAGTGGACATGCGCTGTACGAAAGTTCGCAGCCATTTCCCCAGATCAAACTCGGGGTTCTCCGGCTTCAGGGCGTCGTCGCCTAACCAGATTTCCTTATAATCGGCCGCCGTGGGCTGGTCGACGGACCTGACGCTAAATCGTCGGTGGGAGAGGGCTGTGGCGATGCGGTGGAGCTCGGCTCTGCCAATGTCGTCGATGAAGACGTGACTGTTTATCCGGCGAAGGGGCGAGTCCCCAGGCGTGTCACTTCCGGAGGAAGCTACTGAGGCTACCTCATTCGGGTCCAACTCCTCGATCGAGTGCAGAGAGTGCCGATTCGGCCGCTCTGCTCCCTCCTCCGATGAGTTCTGCATGTTTGGAAGTTTGGAGAGGTAAGTGGACAAACCATCAATCCGCAATTATGGAGTAGGATGGGGAGTGGGCTGTTCTTGTATAGCTAGAAAGTACTAATGGGTTTGCTCGTTCTCGAAGAAGAGAATGATGTGATATGGGGAACGACGAGCTCGCAGCATACAGACACAATCAGGCCCACGGCCGTACAGATATAGCTTTGACATCTTGCACTCGCTCCATCATCCAGAAGAGGAACAGTCTCTCCTGTTTATACTTTCTTTTGAGACCACAAGATGAATCCCAATCCCGTCTCGGGATCGGGCGACACAGCAGGACCTAGCGTGAGAGGAAGCGCCGCCCAGGGAGCCTCGGAATACTGGTCACAGAACTCCCAGGCCCACACACATATTCAGCTCTTCTTCCACCGTCATGAGTGGTTCGAGTATGGGAGTTACCCACAGTGGGTACCGTCCCAATTGATCTAGCCTTATACGAATTCCGATCGATTTTTTTAGTAAACAAAAGTTCGCCGACACATGTGATGACGATCGCGACGGATTCGAACTGGTGGGCTGAATATCATGCACTCTTACGACAACCCATGCCGGGACTACCGGGACTTAGCAGGGCCCTGGCGCAGTCGGCGCTCAGTTGAGTCCGAAAGGCCAAGACTCAATGCCGTTAGCCAGCGGCTTTGCCTAGCCGGAACGGGGGCACCATGACGAAAGCGTGCAGGCAGATGGTCAGGATCAGTACCTTAATTTGGCGAGGGCGGCCAAAAGTCTCCGCTCCGTCGGAACAGCATTTGTCCATGCTCAGGGCTCAGTAGGGTAAGGCTGTCTCCGGATTGTGACGAAGGTTTCAATTTATTCGCCGTTGGCAGCCAACTTGGTGTGTGTCTAAGACAGGTAAATCTCCATGGACTAGTGAATCTCGGTAGTCGTGAACGATTCATTTTGATCAATTGATACCTTGAGGCTCGATAAGTGTGAAAAGGGAAATGCCGAGGTAGATAGGACTGGCAAGAAAAATGAGATAAAAAAAGGCGATGTCGGTGAGAGTGGATTCGAACACGCGATCTCCAGGAATCCGGTTTACATAATCAGGAAAAATTCCAAAGTACCTCGAGAGGCCATTCCCAAAATTCTAAAGTACCTTTGAGACTGGAACAGCCAAAACACCAGCCAAAAAAAATTACTTCTCCCCATTTGGTACCCATCCCTTTTCTTC